>JAECUM010013579.1:0-70754 GCA_016617855.1 Megalonaias nervosa
CCTGTTTATAATGGAGTTTCAGAACCAAAAATAGAAGAATTTAAAACGAGTGAAGAAAAATTCATTAAAAATCCAGAATATCGAGGAAAACAACCATGGAGTAATACAAGATTTGGATTTCCAAACAACGATACATATTACTTTACCGATTTTGACGGTAAAAGGATCCCCAAGTTGAATAAAGCATTATTTATTTTTAACACAGACACCAAGACTAAGATTAGTTTCTATACTGTTGATGTAGGATTTATTAAACATTTTTTAGATACTCTTAAACCCGAATACGATAAAACGTTTAATGATTTAAGAAATTTACTTATTTCATTATCACAACATTATAATGAAAGTGTAAAGCAGCAAATAATCGAGTCAATAAAACACTTAAATGGTATCTTATTCGATTTATACATCGTTAATCGAAGTATTATAAACACTGCAACTAAACTCGCTGGAAATAGTTACACAAATCCAGAATCTAAACAAGTATTTCTTGATCATTATAAAATAACAGAAAAAGATTTACAAACATTTGTTATACCAGATTTAAATAACGCTGAAATGAAGAAATCATTAAGTGATCTTACTGAAGAATATTATCTGGGAGTAATTGAATCGTGGAAAAAAATAGCCCCACCACCGGTTATACTAATACACAATAACAATCCCTTTGGTGACGGACGTCATATATCACCAGGCATTGTAAATATAACAACAACAATTGCAGTCAATCTGGTATGTGATGTTATTGAAGGTAGCTATCAGGTAGATCTTTCTAAGTCTAGCCAGGCTCAGCAAGGATACATATTATTCAGTTTTAGCCCGTTGGTCCCTCCCGGTTCGTTAATTGTATCAGAGCCAATTAATCCCGTGTACCTGCGAGTTCATAATCCGTTATTATCAAGAATACACTTTTAACTTACAGACCAAAGCAATCGCATTCTGGACACGAGAAACGAAGTACTAAATATAAACCTGTATGTACGCTCATAGAGCGTTATCATAATACGTTTTTATTATAACAAAAAAAAATATCCGGATGTCTATAATATTATATTCTTTTGTTTACATAAAATCCGTGCATAATCGAAATCTATTATCTAGAAGGCTGTGGCTGCATATTGATTATTCCATATAACGGCTGTGCGTAAAGTTATTTTAAGAACATCCGCTATATGACTAAATCAATATCCGCTGTTACGGCTTTACGCATAGACTCAGTGTTATACAGAATTATATATATTTTTTGGAAACTAGAAATATAAAATTCCATTTTACACAGAAAAATGTGAGGTTTCAGTCCCTACAAACACGATATACATCGTTTTTCGTTAATTATTTAGTGATCTATCTGTTTTCTGTAAGCATCGCTGTTAGTGAAGCAGCAGCGTAAATATACTTAAATTCAACTGTATTATTGATAAGAGAACGATGGCCGAAATGGTAAGACGGTTGGACGTAGATCGAACTCTACAGACTCTCGCGTGTTCAAGTCTCCAAAAATGCTAAAGATATTATCTTGCATTTGGCGACTGATGCTATTTAACTGGGGGAACCCGGAGCATTTCCTCGAAATCCACAACAGACAAAATACACTCTCCTATCATACACCCTTGAGGGGTGTACCTTTTACACTCCCCGGGGTTTTGTATGGGGGGGGAGTGTACAAAATCTGTTGGACGTAGACAAGATTCCCTCGTCATCACCATTTGTATATATTTCATAACCATACAATCATCATTGTATATAACCATAATCATCATTGTATATAACCATATAATCATCATTGTATATAACCATTATCATCATTGTATATAACCATATAATCATCATTGTATATAACCATTATCATCATTGTATATAACCATATAATCATCATCATTGTATATAACCATAATCATCATTGTATATAACTATAATCATCATTGTATATAATCATATAATCATCATTGTATATAACCATTATCAACATTGTATATAACCATATAATCATCTTCATTGTATATAACCATAATCATCATTGTATATAACCATAATCATCATTGTATATAATCATAAATGTGACCTCTGAACTTGCTCGGATGTCAGAAGGCAACTGGGGAGTTCACAAAGGTCAAAATGTGCCGTCCGCAAAAATCAACATCATAACCATCTGTAAATATAATCATTGTTCATCAATCAGTTTATATGTGACCTCTGGTCCTACTAAGATGTTGTTTGACACCTTAGGGGATCACATGGGGTTTGTGTTTCGTCTTTCGGAATTTCCTCTGGTCCTACTAAGATGTTGTTTGACACCTTAGGGGATCACATGGGGATTAATTCAGAATGCTCCTGAACTTGCCAACATGTTATATGACAAGCTGGGAGTTCATATGGAGTTGTGTTGTGATATATGTTTTGTAAAAAAATATTATTTTTATATTAAATAAACACTTATTATATAATGAATTTTGAAAATATCAATGTCATTGTTTCTGCGATTAAAAAATTACAACATGACGGTATCAATGTATCTGATTATCTTAATGCTGAAAAGATTCTATGTGATTTTGACTCATTACAACAACGAAAGAACGAGAACAGATTCACGCTATCCGCTGATTACAAGTTTATGAAAATTATCCAGCAAGGAATGTTAAAGTCACTGGCAACTATCACTGATGATCAGGTAAAATTGTTTGTGCCTCTCTCAAACGCTATTGACAAAATCAAGCTAGAATTATCTCATGAATACGAACAGAAAAAGATCATGAACTTTCGAATAAGACAATTAAGACAGCATTGTGAAAATACGAGTGAAAATGATAGCGATAATGATGGACCACTGACTGTAATTATGGCTAAACAAAAACCTTGGCAAAATTGACAGAGTCGAACTATCTGTTTTTTGTTATGAAGACAGAATTAGATATATTCAAATACTATCCGCTGATTATATGTTTTCGAAAATGCAGATCTAGTAATATTATTTGCGACAAATTGTACCGATCGTGAATTTATGCTAAAATGTTTTGCAGCCGCATATATTGATGGAAAAGTAATTTCCCGTCCTGTTTCTGTATTTATGGATTTAATAGATCTTCTTGCAAACTTTTTACATTTTCCAGTATTTCAACGTGCAGAATTCTGACTTTGTGTAATAGCTTGCAGGTTAGATAACCGATTATTCTGGGGATCTCCATCAATATGATCAACTATAAGTCCATCTTTGATCAATCCAAAATGACATTCAAATATGAATTTATGTGAGTAATAATGTTTATTTTTCCCAGCACGAAATCTAAAATAACCAGTATTAGTAATACTACGTACTGGTTTTTTCAATCTACAGTGTCTGATTACACCATCTCGGGATGCTTCATAATTTTTTATTATAGGATGTTTCACAAATTCGTTTTGCTCCATTATATATATAATATTATTTGTCTAAATCATTGTTTTGAAATCTAACCAGATAATCTTCTACGGTTTGTATAGGAGATTTACCTGATGATGTATTATTTTTTTTTGTCATAATATCGTTTTAGTTCTCTGTATTTTTTCCCGCCACATTTTAGACACAATTGAGTTTTTCCTCTTACTCCAACACCGCATTTCACCACACGGTATTGGTCCTGTACTTCCATTTTTGATACTTTGTGCATGATTTCCGCAGTATTTGTTCACACACGATTTATTACAAGTAGAAGTATATCCAATTTTGAACCAAGCACATTTGTTTTGTGTTTCAAGCATTATATATATACTAAAATTTTAATTTAAATATTTGTTTTAATTATATGGAGGAATTATCCGTTATTGAACCTTCCCCTGCTAGATTTGACCTTGACAGACTACCAGAATATAAATTTAGTGTTTCGATGCAAGATCTAGCTTTAACAAATGAGGATATAGCTAAACGTATCCGTGAAGCCAAAAAGGAATTTCGTGACGATGGTGCTGCTCATGTATAGTCAACTTTCAGGATAGGACATATCGTTAATATGATGAACGACAAACGAGGAAAAGTAATTATTAATCACCTTGATAATCAAAAATATTTTATTTTAATAAAATTTATTGTAAATACAGAAGAAGATATTTGGATTATTCGTGATAAGCGTGATCCAGTACACATACAGTCAGGAAATAATATTGTTCTCTTAAATAATAAATCTAAGCCCGGAATACTAACCGGTGTTGACAAATTATATTATGAATGTACATATCCAGTTACTGCAGTTGTATATGCAATATATCCGCTTAATAATAAACCTGACGTCGGGGATCTAAAACCTATGAGACTGTCAGAGTCAAGAATAAACTGTGTAGCTGAACAAGTTACAGAACATTTCATAAACGCGATACGTGGTAATGGTTTAACAAATTAACGACGTAAAAAAATAAACAAATGAGCAGAGTCGGTTAAAGATACCAGAGCGTCTATCAAAGATGTCGCTGAGCTAGAAAAGAAATTAAGATTTCCAATAACAGTAAAAACATTAACCGGAGAGATTTTGTACAAACCGAAGTATACAAAAAATGGAACTCCGATAGATATTATTGATCATAACGCGCACGCATGGACTGCTGCTGTAACGATATTCCCACGAGATAGAACGGTTAAATTTTATGACGGTGATATTTTTGATTTTATTAAAAATATTAGTAAAACCGATCCTGTTTCTGTTTGGTTATTTCAGAGTTCGGAATATAATCATTATGATCAATTTGTATGACCCAATGGTGATATTTATCGTACAGAATCTCTCCATGAGGAAATGGAACATCTTGCGCTGAAATATACTTCAGACGATGTCAAAGTTAGACAATTATTAAATAATTGTTTTACAGTTCCATCTGTAGTGGCTCATTTCGCTCAGGAGAAAAATTTATGGAAACCAACACGATGGGAATTCCTTGAAGATGTCAAGAAAAGCTGTATAGAATATGGTCACGGTGGATTATGGAACACCAAATACAACCATAGTGATGTTATCTCGGTTGATATGGTAGCGTGTTATCCTGGGAGTTTTCTTGGATATGGAGTATGTTCTAAATACTTTAAGAGATTCGGACATCCTACACATGACATGACCAGGGTTGCAATAAACGGACCCTTACCAGATTTTGACTTAACAGGATTTGCTCACGTAGAATCATTCGAGTTTAGAGAAGATCTCCATCCGATTATTTATATTTGGTTCGGAAAACATTTTTCAGAGCGACGTTGGGTTCTGATAGTACTATTGCGGTATATGCTTAATGTTGGATTTTTAATATCGTTGAGAGTAACTGAAGCGATTATATCGTATAATTCACAGAAGCAAGTTTGGTTGCCAAAACCGGACAGATTTAATATCGATGATACCAGGAAAGAATTCCCTGATATTGATGAAGATTGTATTATTAAAATAAATAAATGCAGGAATAAACATGATGAGAAATTTGCAAAAGATCTTGGTAGAAAGATAATCGGTAAATTTACTCAAGGTGGTTCATACGATCATAAACGAACGTGTACAAGATTGATTATGGACGATGCTGAACTAGATTTTATAATCGCTGATACAATGGAAAAAAATACGTTTATAAACAGATGTAGTGCTTATTTATCAGATGGAACAAAACTAGGTACTATTGTGAGCTACCTTGATGGCGAGTCACCGCAGTTTACTCATTTAAGATCTTCGATGTTAGCGTATGTTTCGATAAATCTACTATCGATGATAAATAAATTTCCCCGTTACGCTGTCAGAGTCGCTACGGATTCATTTTATGTACATAAAAAATATACAGATTTGTTAAAACCGCTACTTGGTAATGGTGAATGGGGAACATGGAGAATAAAACAGGAAAATATACTTAGTTATTCTGAATCTGCAGATGTTGAAATTGTGGAGACATATTACAAAAATAATAATCAAATATTAAAGTCATCTGCACCATCTGTGTACGATCCTGTATCTAGACATAAAACCGTTTATCTTAATGGGTGAGGTGGTTCAGGTAAAACAACTCGTGTAATTAACTTATTTATAAATAATACATCAGATATAATTGTTTTAACACCTACACATAAACTCGCCAGAGAAATAAAGCAACGAGGAGTAAAATCATGTACATATCACAGTTTCTTTAGATGGTGCGGAGATACATGGACTCCATCGCGGATGGGTGAGAAATATATACCCAGGTATATTATATGGGACGAGATATGCACGGTGTCGTTAGAAACACTAAAAACATTTCTTGATTGGTTGTTATTGAAGAATACTGCTGTGTTTATGTGCGGCGATAATGGTCAACCACCACCCTTTATTGGTCAGTCTCCACATGAATGGCTAAAGAATAATGTAGATTATTATGAAGAAATAAATGATGACCATAGAGCTATTGATGAACCGCTAAAAGAGCTTAAAAGATTAATCAGACTTCAGCCAGATCAAATACAATGCGAGATTCTGCGTAAAGTAATTGCAGAAACTTCTATGAATGAATTTTGGACTTTATGGAGACCTGCTGATTTGATAGTCACCAGTAGAAAGATAGTTCGTGATGAACTACAAAAGAAATTATTTACGTTACATAAAGAAAAGTTTCCGGATCTACCTGTACCATTATGTTATCGCCCAGCAGATACTCGACGACAAAATATTGAAGTTGAAATTCCTGGTGGTGAAATACAGAATCTTGTCTTGAATGATATTATTTTAGTCGATATTAATGTCGTTGAGAATGCGCTGAGTATGAATAAATCACCGTGGACGTTAGGATATACTATAACTATTCACTCATCACAGGGGTTAACTATTTCTGATACAAATATCTGGATTATAGATGATCGGATCGAATGGTCGAATTTAGTCTATCTCGCAGTTTCTAGGGTCAGAAGAATATATCAACTACATAGGGTTATTATGAATTTTATAGAAAATAATGATCAAACTGTTAATAATGACGTAATAAGTAAAAAACTATCTGGTTATAAGCAGTGTGACAAAAAAAATAATCGTGACTTTGATATTGATACTGAATTTATTATAAAACTAAAACAACTACAGAATAATAATTGTGCAAGCTGTAACTGTAATATGTTATGGCAATATTCGAATAATAATCCAAGACAATTTACCGTAGACTGAATTAATAGTGATCTTGGTCATACATGTGAAAATGTGATGTTGACTTGTCTTGAGTGTAATTGACGTCGAGGCTCTGGACGTTTACAAAATTGAGCCTGGTGGTAATTGCGTATTCTCAGGAATTATTTGTAATTGTTCACGTACAAATCCACGTTGAGGAGCTGTAGAATCTAGTCTGTATATTGGAGGTCTACCAGTGGATTTTACCACGCTAGAAATTTTATGTGTAGTCACGCTCCAGATAGGATCGGTTGCTCTTTTTTCACCACCTTCAAGTTCGCCAGGTTCATATAAATATCTAACTGTAACATTACCTAATACTCGTTGAGAGAAAGATTCACGTCGTATTGGTATATATTTTTTTTTGATCGCATTAGAAGGTTTCATGGAAGTTACACGAGTAATTTCATTATTCAACGCAGCTATCACACTCGGTAATCTTGCAACCCATTCACGAGATCTATCTTTGAGGTCAGTAGATATTTCCTTTGCGTATTGATATCCGAATAACCGCTCGGCAAGTGTTCTATTAAATTGTTCAACGATTGCCTGATCACGATGAATTTCAGTATGTCCTCGTCTGATTTTAACGTTATGTTTCTTCATCAGCGATGATACTACTCCAAGAAATTCTTTACCAGGATCAACTTGTAATAACCGTGGCCATCGTAGACCACCACGTTGATAAATGCGCTCAAACGCAGATGCAACTTCAGATGTTGTCTTTGTTGATAATGGCTCCGCTTCTTTGTATCTACTCGCAACATCAACGACAGTTAACGCGTATTTGTATGTGCGTGATTTTCGTCCACGTGTTTTAATGGTATCATGTGGTAAAAACAAAATATCTGCTTGATGAACTTCATTAGGAACGCTAACATCAAAATGCGCGTAATGAATTTTTTTAGGTGGACTTAGGAAGATTTGCCATATTGCCTGTCGTACTAACCATGATGCAGCGACATCACGTGAAACTTTTGCTGCTTCGGCGAGTTTACTAATCGCTGCTTTACCTCTCCAGAATCCTCTCGGGGAATAATAAACAGATTCCATTATGATAGTTATATAATTAATTACCATCCCCTAACACTAGTTTACCTTTCATAGCAGTTTTTACTAGAAAACTAGCTAATTTTTCTCTGAGAGATTTATTAGGTATAGCATTTAACGCGTGAATCAATTTCACATCCGCGAGATGCCGCTGCTGCAAATCCTTACTTTTATACGCGACATCATGAACATGACACGCTTGATCAATCTTATTTACTGGATACTCTCCTGGTTTTGGTTGATCTTGATCATCAAGTCGGATATCAAGACGAGTTCCAGGACCACAATAATTATATCCGGGTAAATGTTTCTCACCGGGATATTTAGCCCATGGTAATCCTGGTAATTTTCCTAACGAAGCAGCGATATCACCCCCACCTGTCTTTGTTGGAATAAATTTATATTTCTTGGTCCAACATTTCACACACTTACCTGTAAGTGCTCGTCTTTTATTTCTTGTTGTTATTGTCGTTAATTCAGTAGTATCGGTAGGTGCTCTGCATCAAACACAATATAGAATCATATTATTTATTATATGGATATAATTGACTTTTCTGCGACACGAAAACAAGATCCAGTAAAGCACCATCCAGCGCTTCCAAATTCTATCAGAATGATTATAATAGGTCCGTCCGGAAGTGGGAAGACGCAATTATTGCTTAATCTAATAATGCGATGGCTGAAGTGGGATAAATTATATTTAGTAGCGCCATCTGTAGATGATCAGCGATGTTACGAAGTACTTAAAGATTTTAATGAAAACGCAAAATTGTTGCATGAAGACAATGTCATAGACTTTATTACTGATATTGATGAAGCGCCATCCGTAGATGACCTAGATGGATTCATTAATAATTTAGTAGTGTATGATGATGTTATGCTGGACAAACAATCCAATCCAGCTAGATTATTTTCACGAGGTAGACATAAAAACACAGACGTGATTTATGTTACACAGCGCTATACACAAATTCCAAAAGTAATCAGAGACAACTGTAACATTTTAGTTGTGTTTAATGGCATAGATAATCATACACTGCAAAATATTTATTATACTTGGTGTTCTGGGGATATGGACATGAATAAATTTAAAAATTTCTTTTCAAAAGCACAAGCTGCTCCCTTTGGTTTTGTAACAATAAATTTACACGATCCTAGGTCAAGATATCGTAATGGACTCGATATAATTTTTGGATAAAAATCATAGCAGCAGGGAGGGTGGACGACAAAAAATTAAGTGACCAGATTGTGAAAAAAATCAGAAAAAATCTGGTCAATTAGAGAAGTTTTCATTATTAAGACAAAAACTTTTGTTTTACAGCCTTTCGTAGGAACCCTTAATTTCAAAAAATAAGGTCTATATAGTTAAGCCAAAAAAGTTGTAGGGTCCACCCCCCCCCCTGCTGCTGGGCAAGATAAGCTTTATTTTTATCAAACATTTACCAAGATCACACTTTACAGACTAATGGGGCCCTGAGTGGCCCAGTAGTCCAAAGTGCTCACCGTTACAGATCACTGCCATCTCACCTCTGTCTACGTTGGTTCGAGTCTCGGGCTCAGCCAATGTGGGTACATGAGATGAGAAAGCTTGCCAGTAGCTTCTCGTGGGTCAGTGGTTCTATCCAGGGTTTTTCCGGGTTCGTCCACCACCATTTATACTGGCCACCATGTATAGCCTATCTTGTGCTGAAAAACGGCGTTAAACCCTACAACAACAACATTCACAGACTAGTTGGAATGACTTAATTCTGGGTTAGTTCTCTTAACTTCCACTTAAGAAATAATACTGAGGAAGACTGAACTAAATGATAACCAGTCTACTTCACTAATCTGATCTCCAGAGTGCTTGGATTAACTATACAAATGTTTAGAACATGCATCCAAATGATCCATACAGCACTGTATCTCAAATGACTGAAGAGATGACTGAAAATTCTTGATTTTTGCCCAACTTTCATCAGTATTTGCACAATTTGCTCTTCCTGGGCGAGAAGAAACCTATTCTTACTCCTGACTTTTCCCACTGAGATCCTGTTAGAGTGGGAACCCTATGTGCTTCTCCTAATTCTTTCCAAGCGGTAAGAATATATCAATGTGGACACAGCAGATAAAATGGGGATCAACATGCATAGATAGATGGTACTAAAGCATGTGCATGGCAGGATCAGAAATCCCTCTAGATTGTCTTATGTTTATAAAGCATCTATGGTATACAGCTAATGCCCAATTAATTTCACCATTTTCCTTGCATTTATGGCAAAACCGAGTCTCAAGATGCCAACAGGTATCTTGGTACTTGGGTACCCACCCACTGATAACAACCTGGGTAATAAGGTGAGCCATAGGGTACACATTTACCATGTACAAGTTTTCTGCTGGTACTTGTAAAGGCAGCACTCGCTTTGTTTTCAAGTTAACAATTCATTTGATTGAACTGCAAATATGCATACTTTTTCAGTGCCAAGCAGAGGTCAGCCTCTTCCAGTATATAATTGACCTTAATCTCATAGCTTGTTTTCCCATGTGACAACTCTTTGATCTGAGCTGCAAGTGTGGTACAATGTCAAGTAACAGAGGGTGGTTATTTTATCTTGCCGCACAACTGATGCGTTTAGTTGCAACCTAAGATTTCACAAATTGTATAATAAAAGTGTGACTTACAAAGCTCAATCTCATTCTCTAAATAAGCAACAGTGTATGACAGTGAGGCAAAGGAGAGAGGGTCAGACGAGATTTATCATGACTAGACCACAACGATTTACTAGATGATGATAGAGAGATTTTAGTACCTTATCAGGAAATGGGGATGAATTGTTGTACTTTCTACCAGACAACAATTGGTAGTAATATTACAGAATACTGTGAATTTTTTAAAAATGTTGACAGGTTTGAACACATTTAATGCAATTTCCCTTTGATTGGGTACCCAGGTAAACAATTGTTAGGATCAACAGGAACCTGGTAGAAGTTTTCAAAAATGTAGACAGCTTTAATCGAGTCCAAAGGCACTTTTGGCCTGCTTACTGCAAAATCTGGTACAGGCTTATTTGATAGTGATTAACCACATATTGGACTAGTTAGTGTCATTTTTTTAATATGATCATGTCAAGTTTCAAATCAAAAGAGATAGTTCCAGAACGTTGTCCAACAAAGAGTTAGAGTTAAAATAATGATGTAGAAGAATTTTTAACAATATTTGTAATATAGCTGTTTACCAATGCATACTAAAATACAACACTAACATTAACCATGACTTCAAATGAAGCAGTAATGGGCAGGACAGTGGGTTTAGAGACACCTAAAGGTAGGTCCACAATTCTAACCAAGACACCAGGCAGTAATGGGCAGGATAGAGGGTTTTGAGACACCTGAAGGTAGGTTCACAATTCTAACCAAGACACCAAGCAGTAATGGGCAGGACAGAGGGTTTTGAGACACCTAAAGGTAGGTTCACAATTCTCACCATGACACCAAGAAATGCAAAATTGGCATTATAACATGCCAAGACACTTCAATGTGAGTAAATGTTACCAACCATGACACCATGAGAAACGGTAACGGGCATTACAGTGCGTGTTGGGACACTTGAATGAGCCAGGCACACATCTAAGCAGCAGCATCTGTATCCCGCAACATTCCAACCTCACTGTAGCATTTAGGTACTCATCAAGATTGTCCAGCTGCAAAATAGAACACAAACAGTAACTTAATTTCACAAACCTGTGCATCTCAAAGAAACATTTGTAAGGATTTTAATAGCCAAGTGAGACATCCTATCTACAAAATTTCAGTTATATTAATCAACTCTCATTGGGACCTTATGAAATCACTTGAGACCAATGAAAACCTTGTGACCATGAAATAAAGTCCCTCCACTAGGCCAAAGAAATCCCTTGGGACCCTATGAAATCCCTTTTGACCAATTGGACCAAATGAAAACCATTGAGACCAAGTAAAATCCCTCCACTAAGCCAAAGAAATCCCTGGTCACATTGATTAGGTTTCCGTTCTTATAGGGTTCAGTTTTGTGCATGATAATGGACAAAAAAAAGTGTCTTGGTTCTCACATTACATGGGATTTGTTTTAGTGAGTTTCATTTTATTGAAATAGAAGAAAACAAAATTTGGAACCAGAAACATTGTTTTATGGGGGTATTATGGTATATTATTACTAGTATATTTTGAGCTGCTGAAAGAATAATCTTCAATTTCTTTTGATTTTTATGTATTTGATACATTTTCTGCATGATTTATTCCTTCTTCCTGTAACACAGAATGCCCACACAAATTAATGCATCTACAGTATTTGACATATGACCTCAGGTGAGATTTTTACAATTTTTATATAACCTATAAATATCAACACATGAAAGCTTCTTGCAAAATGCCATAACAATATGTTAGAAACAATATTATGCTAAATGGAAAACAATTTACAAGCTTATTAAACCTCAAATTTAAATTTATTTAATATAATCAGAAATAAGTAACTACCATTATTCTGCAAATAAGTTAATTTTTTAAAAGTTTCTGAACGCTCTGAACAAAGTACTCTGACATGTTTATCACAGTTTAGCTGCAGCACAATTCTGGCTTAAAATGCATTTACAAGGAACAAACAAGAAATGGTCCCGCTATAATAAAACATAATATAATAACAAGTGGGCCTGCTAAATGCTGTACAAAGAACAAACAACTGGTGGGCCCACTAAATGCAGTTACAAAGAACAAAAAAGAAGTTGGCCTGCTCAAATGCAGTTACAAAGAACAAACAAGTGGGCCTGCTAAATGCAGTTACAAAGAACAAACAAGTTGGCCTGCTAAAATGCAGTTACAAAGAACAAACAAGTGGGCCTGCTAAATGCAGTTACAAAGAACAAACAAGTTGGCCTGCTAAAATGCAGTTACAAAGAACAAACAAGTGGGCCTGCTAAATGCAGTTACAAAGAACAAACAAGTTGGCCTGCTAAAATGCAGTTAGGCAGAACAAACAAGTGGGCCCACTAAATGCTGTAGAAAGATCAACTGGGCCCACTAAATGCAGCTACAAAGAACAAAAACCAAGTCTGCCTGCTAAACTGCAGTTACAAAGAATAAACAAGTGGGCCTGCTAAATGCCGCTTACAAAGAACAAACAAGTGGGCCCGCTAAAATGCCGTTACACAGAACAAACAAGTGGGCCCGCTAAAATGCAGTTACAAAGAACAAGTGGGCCTGCTAAATGCCATTTACAAAGAACAAACAAGTGGCCTGCTAAAATGCAGTTACAAAGAACTACAAGTGGGTCTGCTAAATGCTGTACAAAGAACAAAAAGGAAGTGGACCTGCTAAAATGCAGTTACAAAGACAAAACAAGTGGGCCTGATAAATGCAGTTAGAAAAAAAAAGTGGGCATGCTAAATGTAGTTAGAAAAAAGAAACAACAAGTGGGTCCAAGATTGTTCACCTGACAGATCTGGTTTATTGAGCTGCATTCTGCAAATTAAGAAATCTGGTTTATTGGGATGCTTCCTGTGAAATATTTCATCAAATTCTCTGCTTACTGAAAATTATAAGAAAAGTTTGAAATTTTTTTTCTAGTTTAAATATCTGCAGCTTATTTGATGGCGAACAGTGTTGTTTTAGGCCTTCATTCTAGACCGTGTTCTGTCAAATGTTGTCAAACTGTTACTCAGATATTTTAGGCAAGCGTCCACTAAAAGCAATTTTTATATATTTCAGATATTTTAGGCAAGCTCCACTAAAAGCAATTTTTATATATTTCTAATAATTTGCATCATTTGTACAAACTTAGAAAGTCTACATGCCAGGATGTTTTTCAAGTTTGGCTCAATCCTGTTGATCAGTTTTTGTGAAGTCGTTCAAAGGCTTTACCAATGTTGTAATGATGGTCATACTAGATGAGGAATTGACACCATCTCTACCAAACTGAGAGGGCTTCATTCCAGAATGTCCTCCACTCAATACAATTTGAAAATGCAAAACCACACTTTCATGCACATTTCCACTCCATCCCATTCTCCACTGAAAGTGACCATAGAGTAATATTACAAAATTTGTTTTATACATATAATCCATAATTTTGCTTATGTATGCTTCTATGTAGGAGGTGAGGGACAAGTACGACATCCATGTCTCTTGCAGCATTTTGTTTTCACCCCGTGGTTAGGAAATGTGGTAACATACAGATTACGTACGAGATGGACATGTGTAGGATATCACAATATCCCCAAGTAGTGTAGGAATAAATAGCACATGTGGAAAGATTTATGACAGATAACCAATAATGTAAGCTGGATACAGGGCCAAACCATCAATTAACAAGTGACCAGATGAGCTAAAAAACATTGAATTCCTGTTAAATCTACCCTGAATATGTTACCTATCTGCTAAACCTACCCTGTATATATTATCCATCAGACATAAATCTGTCTGTGCTATGGCAGAGGGAATCCCCATATGTAGGAGCAAATTTAGTGGGTTACGGCAGTTACGACACGCACAAGCAGGTGTACATGACTCTGTGTGAGCACAGCAGCTGCACTGTAGGGTCTGACAGCTGTGGATACAGTGACAGCCAGCAAACAGGCTGCCCTTCTTCTTAGGCAGCAATGGAGGCTGTCTTACCCTGCCAGGACTGGTAGATGATTGCACTGTAAAGACATATATACAAATATATTAGACTAAGAGCAATGGTGCATCTACAGAACAGAAACAAACATGCCAACCCCATGAGAGGTGTAAGCGATTACAAGTGGCAAAAATGTATAATTTGGGTGTAATATGTGTAATCTATATATTATACACCTGAATTACGGCACATATGCAAAAGATACATTTTTACTACTAACCTGGTTGTACAGCCGGTAAAAATTCTCATCACAAAGGGAAAAATCCATACTCAGCTTCATAATGGAATAACCATCAAGAGATGCAACACTTTCCTGCCCAACAAGACAATTTCAATGCTAATGAAAAAAACACTACAACTCTTTGATAACTGAACTTTTCCCAGTCAATTTGTTCCCAGCTACATATAGTGCAGGTATACATGTAAAGCCTCTCAGCACAATAATGACTACATGGTGCTGATCAAAGGTTAATTTTGCTAAAAATGAGGGTGTGTGTTAATCAGCATATATAATGGCACTCAGTGGCCATATGGTGTGAATAGGAGTGAAGAATGCACAACAATCTTTAGGAAGATATATCCCCCAAGAGGTATGGTGCCATCTGGTCTTTCAATAGTAGTGCCAACCTTGTTCCCATCTTTTGAACCATTTAGATGGATGTACAGTCACAACACCAGACTCTGATTTCATTGAATTTTGTTTAAAAAACAAGATTAATGTTAAGAGCATTGTTAACGGAAAGAAAATCAAATATAATTGCAGTGTGTGGGGGTCATAACCAGGGTGGTGATATAATCGCGGGGGGTGGGGGGGTGGGGTCATAACCAGGCGATTTTGGAATACAGAATTCATGTCCAGACAGTCTCAACACTGACTTTGCTGTTTCTAGGTGAGGATGAATTCATATCCCAAAACGTGGAATGAAAATTTGCTTCTGTGCATACAGGGCTGCTTTTCTAAGCATGCAAGGTTCCGTTTTCCGAGCATACAAGGTTTGGCTTTTGCAGCATACAAGGCTTGGCTTTCTGAGCAAACAAGTTTTGCTTTCTGAGCATACAAGGTTTGGTCTGCACAGCATACAAGATTTGGCTTTCACAGATATACAGTTCGGCTTTCTGAGCAAACAAGGTTTGGGCAACTACATATGATAAATGGCCGTGCCACGAGTGGCTGAGTGGTCTAAAGTGCTCACCATTACGGATCACTGCCATCTCACCTCTGTCTGCGTGGGTTCGAGTCTCAGGTTCGGCCAATGTGCGTATGTGAGAGAGCTTGCCAGTAGCTTTTTGTAGGTCGGTGGTTCTTTCCGGGTTCTTCCTCCACTATTTATACTAGCTGCCATGTATAACCTATCTTGTGCTGAAAAATGGTGTTAAATCGTACAACAACAACATATGATAAATGTATACAAAAGACAAATTTTATTTCGAGTCAGTCTGCATAATATGGTAAGAAATATTAGCTAACTGGAATTAATTTACCGATTAAACAGAATGAAACAACAATTATACATATATACAATTATATATATATATATATATATATATATATATATATATATATATATACATGCACATTACAAATGTGGTTACACGGACTAATTTAATTTTCTAACAAGCTAATAAAAAATCTTGTTTCTGTGCTAAAAATACAATATAACAAGAAAGATTTAATCTCTGTAAGGACTGGTTTTTGGTCCTAAAGTGTACTCTGTATGCTGGTTTAGATGGATTAGAAGATAGTGCGAGTTATCTTTGGAGCCAACATTGTCTGAAATTATAGAGGCTTTCTGAAGGGGATATCTAACTGCACCCTGACAAAGCAGAAGTCAACAGATTTTGTATCAGATCAAGCTTCTGCAAGTATGACTTACAAGCTGATCCATACATCTTACAAAAGACCAGTCTGACCATAGCAAAACCTTCTGATCTGTCTCCCAATCTCTGTTTAATATGACTCATCATAAATTCAAGGCTTTTGATGTTGTCATTGATGCACCTAGTATGTGGACAAATAGTTTATGGTACACAATGAGCCAAAAAACTTGGTCTTCTCCAAAATAGGGATAAGAGAATCATCAACATAAAGTTCCAGAATTTTATATACAGAGTAAATGGGTCAAATTCCAACTGCTTTGGGACCCATACTGTCCCACAAGTATAACCAAATGTTAGGCTCATGCCTATTTCAAAGAATCTTGAACACTGCATAACACCAGCTTTGAAATTAGGCAACCAATATTTGTCACAGACAAAAAATGGCTATGGACAATAAGATTTTATCCCATCAGATCAACTGGGACAATTCCAACCAATCAGATGGAACAATTCCAACCACATAATGTATGACCATGCCGTCTGCAATATCTGGCTAATTCCAACCAGATGAAAACAAATCTTACCAACATGCAGGTAATTCCAACCAGCATATGGTCAATTCCTACAAACAGGAAATCATGAGTATCCATTAAAAAATAATCCACATACCATCTATTGCATTAAATTTATTATGTTCCAATTAATATCCAGATAGAGAAATTTGTCTTGCAATTACACTAGATAGTTAAAGCACATTTTCTAAATTTATACATACTCCATAGCAACAAAGACAGTGTATATTCAACTGGTTATGTAAGGTAAAAGTTTTTCCTCCAACAATTAAAGAAAGAAAGGAAGAAAAATAAGAAACAATTCTCTCTATTCTTCCAAGACAGAAATATATTCACCTGTCAATGTTGGCAGAAATGGGTGATTTCTTATGCAGAGTGTATGTAGTTCTGTCTTATGTTATAGCGATATGTTTTAACTGTACTTCTTTTTCTAATTTTGTGTGTTTATTTCTGTTCTATTGCTGCATGTCAACTGTAACATGAAGGACAATATAATTATTATAATAATTATTATTATCATAACTTTTGAAATGGATCTAATTTTAAAAGCATTTTGTCTAGTAATTAATCCAGCATGAAATGTTAGCAAATTGACCATAATGGAAAGGATACAATCCATCAACTTCTTCCTTGCATACCCTCAAAGGAAGGCCTTTAATCTTCATGTGCAGCTATAGTTCATTCCATGCAGCAGCACAAATAATATCCACATGTTTCTCACTGAATTTTCATGTCAGTCACAAAATGTAGCTAAAATTGTGAGTTAAGGATTTAAACTTAATTGATAGTGACATACAGTGCAGTATCATTCATTTGATACATGCTGAAAATGACTGCTCTGTGTACATGTGATCTGCCATGTGCATCCTGAGTTCTGGATGAGTCATTTTTTGATACTGCAGAGAAATCAAAGGGAGACAACTACATTATGGCCAAATGGGGCCAAATAGGAAAGCTATCAATCTTTTAATAGACATATCAACTCTTCCACATTATGACAGTATCAAAGAATTTGACATAAGCAAACCACCCTGTTTCAGCATGTAATTTGTGGCAAGGGTTACTCTGTTTGTTGATATAAATGGTGTTGAAATATTTGCAAGAAATTAAGTAATTTTACATACATTTAATGATGCAGATGTGAAAATTCAGAGCTACAAATGTTTATATCATTCGCGATGCTGTGTGGAACGAACTTTAAATATTTTCATTTCGACTTCACTCTGCACCCTTCTTCTCCTTCTTCAAAATGGAGTCAAAATCCCTGATCAACATATCTGCTTGCATTATTAAGAAAGTTGTTTTAATAATCCAACAAATTAGCTATTTAATGCACTGATCTGTCACTGTACAGAATTTTATAGCCTGAACATGTAAAGAAGAAATGCCAGTGAACATACTGGAAAGCACTTCATTTTAATTGGCAGTATAAAAGAAAGTGTAAAAAAAAATGATTTAATCAAACTGTAAATTTCATTGCAAACCAATTAATCTGAAAATCGATTCATTCTGACGCTCCTAATGTTTTGTTCTCCTTCAAAATCCAGCTTTCGTTTTTAGTATTTATAGCTTTTCTAAAGCCTTTATCTCTCATGTGTTCTTTACCTATCTTCTTTATCAAATGCTCTCTTTCTTTTAACAATGAGAGCCATTTTTTTCTTTTCTTTGATAATTTCAACACTAATGTCAAAGGACAATGAAATGTGATGGCATATTTCAACTTTGGCTTTTGATTTTCCTTTGCAATGCTAGTACCAAATATATTGTCTAATTCTAGATTCAAGGATATCCCTATATTCAAAATTTGCTCTCATCATTATTCATTGTTGGCAATTAAGTCACCATCAGTTTGTCACTTTCTTATTCTTGCTTTCTAGCAGTGATGTTCATTTGCCAACCCAAAGAGCAGTGTACCGACATCAAATATGTCATGGGCTGCGCTAGCTAAAAGCATAGCTGAGTCTGTGATGTATGCTGCAGGTGTTCAACTATTTTACTTGGAACTTCTACTAAAATAAATTTTTTGTGCAATTTGTTTTGGCATCAATGGAATCCTGAAATGACATTGAGGATGACTTTTGTGGCTGAGATCGTGTTATTTCTATTAAGAGGAGAAGCTTCTGGTTGTGAATTTGTTGCATTAAGCAGGAGGTGGAAGTGACTACTGACTGACGATGATGTTGAAAGCATAGACTCAGACCTATCATATAGTGCTGATGAAAAGAAAGCAGACTCTGCTATAACTGCTGACTATATTGATAGGTGAACCAGTTACTTTAAAGCCACTGATTATGTTGAAAGACATAAACATGTCTTGCCATACTAGACAGAATAATCTTGGTCAAGTACCTTTAAGTGACAAGTAACCCAGGATTAATGATCTGGAACTCTGTGATACCCTGTTGTAAGCAAATTACTGGAAGGACCGAAACACTTCTGTCTAGGGGCTTTAAGTATATGTTGTGGGTGGTGTCTGGCAGTAATGCTAGAATATGTATTTTCTCTTTTTTGGCCTCTTTCAGTAACTCTGACTTCATGTAACCCATTGCTTTAGGCTACACCAGCTCAACAGAACTCCCCTGACCCATTTTTCACTTAAAATGTCACACATCAAAGCAAGTCTGAACTGTACCAGTAGGAGCAGCCATACGGTTAAATGACAGAAAACATTTATCTTCCTCATGGAAATGCACATGTAAGTGAATGGATATTTCTGAGAAAGGCTAGGATTATGCACAAAGTTTCAAACAATATAGCCCCATTATATCTCAATAAACTATTTCATGCTAGAAAACAAGGAAACACTCTCAATTTAAGATCAATTTCAGCTAACCACCTTTCCATCCCAAAAATAAAAAAAGGACTCTTTTAAGAAAAGTTTTCAGTATTCAGGATCACCTAATTTTGGAACAGACTAGTCCAAAGGAAATTGGAGAAAATAAAAATTTAAATGCATTTAATTATAATCTAATTCAATGAATGAAAAGTGGAACCTGTTCAATGTGACAAATACACTACAATTTAAAGGTAGACTTCAGAGGTCCAGCAGGGTGTTTCAAGATCTACGGACCTAGCTATTGTGGACTTCAGAGGTCCAGCAGGGTGTTTCAAGATCTACGGACCTAGCTATTGTATGGAAGATTCTGAAGGTGTGGGGTGCAGAAAGAATGATTCAAGCATGCACCTGCGTTAAGGGACCTAACAATTTGATTAAATCCAAACTCTCCCACATCAAAGAAATTAGAGAGATAAAATTTCATGTTCTTGTAACCCTTGAAATTATCATTTTATTTACTATTAGAAGCCTATCAGATAAATTTTGACAAGTTAAGTTAGAAAGAGTTATCATAAGTGCTGATATGTTCCAAATGACAACGTTTCGCTTTTTAAAATATGAAGTTGTAATTTGATTGGTGAATCAAAATATCAGTAGACCATGACCTTGTATCAGTAGCTCAAAAGAACAACATATTATAAATGCATCTTAATTTTATTTCAGTCATGTGACCTACATAATGGGATATATGGGGCCAACCTGGGAGGTACTGGGTGCAGCATTGGGTGATTCGGGGAAAGTTGAGAGTCAGAGAACTTACCTGCAGGAACCTGTGTAAGGGCAGACCTGGGAGGTATGTGGTACAGCAATGGGTGATTCAGGGAAGGTTCAAAGTCTGAGGAAACCAGCGACTTGTTAGTGTTGACTACGAAGGATGTCTTCAGCAGCTCCTCAAACCTCGTGTCGAAACTGCATAGTTCTGACTTGATCTTATCTCCAACACACATCTTCAAGTGAATCTGAAAAACATCGCAAGACCAGCCTGAAAGGACCTTCTGAGACAGCAAGCATGCATAACAAAAATCATCTTAGCTTCATAATGATTCATTCCAAGCATAAAGAAAATTCATGAAGTTTAGGAAATATAAGCAGTGTAAAAATCTGAACCAAAACCTTAAATACATATTTTATATTAACTGACTCTGACCACAAGGTCACAGAATGAAGCATGGATGTCACTGAATGAATTGTCTTAGCTTCATAAAGTGTCATTCCGAGTATGAAGAAAACCAGTGAAATAGTTTCGGAATTACAAGGAAATGAAAAACGTCAACCAAAAGCTTAGCACAAAATTTTCTCTGACTGTGACCTTTGACCTCAAGGTCAAAGAGACAAGCATGCACATCACTGAAAGAACAGTCTTAGCGTTATAATGATTAATGCCAAGCATGATGAGAATATATCAAGGGGTTTAGGAAATATCAGTGAATGAAAATACGAACAAAACTTAACCAAACATTTTCTATTTCTGTGCTCTTGACCCCAGTGTAAAAGGGTAGAGAATACATGATGCAGGATGAATTTTCTAAACTTTAATAGTAATTCATACTAAGTATGATAAGAATCATTCAAAGGGTATACGAAATCTGTAGTAATTAATAACAGGTAAGATGGAATCTATAAAGGGGTATGGGAAATCTACAGTAGTTCATACCAAACATGATGAGAATCTATCAAGGGGTATGGGAAATCTATAGTAGTTCATACAAAGTATGATAGAATCTATGAAGGGGTATGGGAAATCTATAGTAGTTCATACCAAGCACGATGAGAATCTATCAAGGGGTATGGGAAATCTATAGTAGTTCATACCAAGCATGATGAGAATATATCAAGGGGTATGGGAAATCTATATTAGTTCATACAAAGTATGACAGAATCTATGAAGGGTATGGGAAATCTATAGTAGTTCATACAAAGTACGATGAGAATCTATCAAGGGCTGTGAGAAATCTATAGTAGTTCATACAAAGTATGACAGAAACTATCAAGGGGTATGAGAAATCTATAGTAGTTCATACCAAATATGATGAGAATCTATCAAGGGGTATGGGAAATCTATAGTAGTTCATACCAAGTATGATGAGAATCTATCAAGGGGTGTGAGAAATCTATAGTAGTTCATACAAAGTATGATAGAATCTATCAAGGGGTATGGGAAATCTATAGTAGTTCATACCAAGTATGATGAGAATCTATCAAGGGGTGTGAGAAATCTATAGTAGATCATACAAAGTATGACAGAATCTATCAAGGGGTGTGAGAAATCTATAGTAGTTCATACAAAGTATGATGAGAATCTATCAAGGGGTGTGAGAAATCTATAGTAGTTCATACAAAATATGACAGAATCTATCAAGGGGTATGGGAAATCTATAGTAGTTCATACCAAGCATGATGAGAATCTATCAAGGGGTATGGGAAATCTATAGTAGTTCATACAAAGTATGATGAGAATCTATCAAGGGGTGTGAGAAATCTATAGTAGTTCATACCAAGCATGATAGAATCTATCAAGAAAATCTATAGTAGCTCATACCAAGTATGATGAGAATCTATCAAGGAAATCTATAGTAGTTCAAACCATGTATGATGAGAATCTATCAAGGGGTATGGGAAATCTATAGTAGTTCATACAAAGTATGATAGAATCTATCAAAAGGTATGGGAAATCTATAGTAGTTCATACCAAGTATGATAGAATCTATGAAGGGTATTGGAAATCTATAGTAGTTCATACCAAGTATGATAAGAAGCTTTAAAATGGGTATAGGAAATTGTTATGTATATTTAATTTATTCTGCATGTTTGACCTTTAGCCATGATTGAGGATGGAGTTTGTATGCATACCTGCTATTGATCTTGCTTTTTAGTTTTAAATAGGTTGTTTACTAGGGTTTGAGTTCAAGACCCATCCTTGATTATGACCTAAGATGACTCTAGAAACAAACTTGTTTATAGTTTGGGGTAATTTTCCATTAAGATTAATAATTTTTTCAGAAAAAGTTATGATGACATAGGTGAATTGGGTAATGTACAATAATAATAATAATAATAATAATAATATTAATATAATAATGACTTTATTCAAAGAAGAACCTCATTTGATGTATACAAGACTGAGATCAACAAGATTATTCATTCAGTCTTAAATTTCAGCCTATAAAAGTATCTACTCTTGTGTTCAGATACGGACTAAAACACTACTTTGGGATTACTGGGTTCTCATTCAAAGACATTCTGAATTATATCATTGTGATATATCAAATCTATTGCAGGGATTGTGCTGGCTTTAAAAAGTTGTTGCTCCAAAAATTGCCAACCTCAATATTTTGTTGCCAATTTTAAAAAAATGTCACCAAGTAAGGAGTCAATACTTTTCCATGTCTATTAATGTATAGGCATACATGCCAATGCCAAGAGTGGTATAAATGTAATTATTGCTAATATAAGTGGCCAAAAAAGCAAGAGTGGTATAAATGTAATTATTGCTAATACAAGTGGCCAAAAAAGCAAGAGTGGTATAAATGTAATTATTGCTAATATAAGTGGCCAAAAAAGCAAAATCTGACCATAAAGGTGTAATCTATGTATTACATGCCATAGTTACAGAACACAGTATGGAAAAGAATCTATTTTTTGGCTATTAACCTGGTTCTGTAACTGGTCAAAATTCTTGTTGCAAATGGGCAAAATCTATGTGGATAAGAACCAAAATACAAACATGAAACATACTGACAAATTATTTATAGTCAATACTCACTTTAACTAGTCAACATGTCTAACTTTTCTGAATGACTGTGAAGTTCACAAATTCTGCAATAAGCATGATGATGTTCTCAATCCGACTGCTTTATTGCAACACACTCATATTTTTCTTATCAAATTTGTAAAATGGGTGTTGATTTGTCCTTTTCTTGATCTGACATGTTTTGAAGTTTGAAAAGATCTATCTGCCCTAACATTTTCAGTCACAGAACATCCACAACTCACACCATACTTAACATCTGGAGCCATTTTCTTTAAAAGTACAGACTCGTCTGCCAAAACTATTAATATAATGAACTTGTCAGGTCAAGTTTCAAATAAAAGAAACCCAAATGTTTACTTGGAAATGTATCACATATAAATATAAAATAAGGATAGCACATTTATGTCTAGGATGAACAAATAGTTTTTGAATTTCTACACTCCAAAGCCAAGATTGTATATACAAGTTTTAACAGCCCAGAAAATTGCCAGATGGTACATTTTGTTGCTAGGAAGGAAACAAATCGCAATCTGTAACATTCTCAAAGCACAGTGCCTTCCCTGTTATTGGTACATTGGCATATTTAAGACCATTGGTACATCAGCATATTCAAGATTGGAATTCATTTGGAACACCAATGGAATTCATTAGGGACACTATACTTTTGGTCTTGAAATAGGATTATTTGGGATTTAATTCACAATATTCAAAAGTTCCTTTTAAGTTTGCACATTCTATTCAGGAAAATAGATTATCCAATGAATTTTACTAACCTTGTTGGTTTTGCTTTTCTCTGTTATTTAGTTGAAGACCACAGAGTCATAACAAATTCTATAGTGACTCATGGCAAGTATGATGAGAATCTATCAAGGGGTACAGGAATACTATAGTAACTTGTACCAAGTATGATGAGAATCTATCAAGGGGTACAAGAATACTATAGTAACTTGTACCAAGTATGATGAGAATCTATCAAGGGGTACAGGAATACTATAGTAACTCGTACCAAGTATGACGAGAATCTATCAAGGGGTACAGGAATACTATAGTAACTTGTACCAAGTATGATGAGAATCTATCAAGGGGTACAGGAATACTATAGTAATTTTACCAAGTATGATAAGAGTATCAACCAATAAAGAAAGTCTATAGTAACTCGTACCAAGTATGATGACAATCTATCAACTAGTACAGGAATTCTATAGCAACTTGTACCAACTATAACAAGAATCTATCAAGGGGTATAGGAATTCTATAGTAATTCATGCTCAGTACAGTACATGTTTTACAGATCACCCCCTCAATCAAATGGACAGGACATAGGGGCTGGGGATTAAGTGCCCACTATGAGTAGTAGAAGTCAACTCAATCTGGTGGATTTTCCACCCATTCTAGCGGAAATCCCCTCAATCTAGTTTAAGTCCATCAAGGAGTTTATTGCATCTAATGGTTTTTTTTTGGCACCCCTTGCTTATTCTACTATATTCTCTCTGCAAATTGATACACTAAACAAACAGGAGAAATTCCAAAAGCATAAGCCTGACCATTCCTAAGATGTTAGTTGGTAAAAAAAAAAATTGGGCATTGAAATGCATTTTATGTTAAGTTCACATATTATTGCTTAAAAATGGTCTTAAGCCTTGTATGAAAAACAAAATATCAGGGCCAGATGGGGGGAGGGGGGGCTAAACCCTAGTCCCACTAAAAAAAATGTATGCACACACAAACGTATAGTACCCTTTCAAGGAAAGTCAGACCCATTCAAAATTTTGGGACCCCTCGCCCCCAAAATGAACTGATTCAGCCCTAAATATAATTACTGCTTATTTTTCCAATTAGAGACTAGCTGTTTGCCTTAAATTTAGATAAAAGATCTAATGACCTGGATTAGTCGACTTAGAATATGGCAGATTATTTGACAATATAACAACTTTTTTTAATGTGCCCAATTCATCTACTACTTAAGTCTGCTCCCTATCAGTGATGCAATAAAGAGATTGATTTTTATGAAGAAAAAAAAAGGTAACTGTCTTCATCACTTTTCATGAATCTAACATCAAGCACCAACCAAGAAGCAAATATTTCCTTTGAAGCTGACCATGCCAGTGGCATAAGTGGTTAGAGCATCAACCTTAAGATGCATAAAGTCGAGGGTTCAAACCTCGGCCAAGTCGCACCAAAGACTTACAGGAGTGTTAGTAATAGTTGTATCACTAAGCGCTCAGTATTAAGAGCTTAGTGTTAGGACTGGATGGCCTGGTGTCAGGATAATGTGACTCGGTGGGACATCATGCTACATAATGCCCCAGTGCTAGACATTGCCAAGTTTTAAACTGCCACTGCAGACATCGTAACAATATGACTTAAAAAATGTTAAAGCTATGTTAAATATCCAAATCACAAACACACTTTAATGTCTGCCGCTACACTTGTTAACAATGGGCAGTCAGGAATGTGTTGAATCTCAAAGTTTTTTCAGCTCTAATATTTCTGAATGCAAATGTTTGATGATGATTGTGTAAAAACAAATTTTGAACTTATAACCTAGCTGATGGTCACAATGTGGTTCAGTTGTGATATTTTCACATATTGGTGTCCTTTTCTTATGTTTTTAGTATCTATTGTCAAATCTGGTCAAAATCTAAGAACTTAAAGCTCCAGAAATGTAATAGACTGAAAGACGAATGAATGATCATTACTACACTAATCAAAGTGAATACAGAGAGAATATTCACTACCACCTTCAAGATGAGGAAGAAATGATAGAGATCTACAAACTCTGAAGTGAAAACCTCTTCCATCTCCAGTTTGGACTATATGTAGTGAAGAAAGTTTTACCAGGGGATATGTATCTAAAGCCTTGGGAATAATATGCCACATTTCAATGGCAATCAGTGCAATCAGTGAGACAGATTTTACAGCCTTGGCAAACATGTGGCTTTGCCATTTCAGGTGATCTACAGGGCATTATTGATAGATACCAAGTGTTCAGCTTATGCCTAATACCATATAAGTTATATAACGAAGTGAAGTTTTGTTGGGGGGGGGGGGAAGAGGGCAACAAGAAATATGAAGGAGAAAAAGAAATTCTACTTAAACCAAATTCATGTACAAAATTGGGGTTTATTTTTCATTGTATATCAAATACAATCATATCTACTACAGGTACCCAATACACAACTAAATTTGCATAATAGCAGGCATTTCTGCTGAATCACAAAAAGATGATATGATGGATGTATGGAGAAATTAACTGCTGCAAGATGGGAATAAATTTTTTTTTAACACATAATCACATACTAACTGGCCCTACCCTTTTACCTTCGTTTATTGTTGCTTTTAGTTGTATTAATCCCAAATTTGTTCACATGACTCGAAGCCAACATTTGGTTCCTAAACATTCTGTACCATTTGGGCATAACTTTATGAATTTCGCATTGTTTGCCTAATTGCTAAAGCCTGTGTAAATATGCACTTGGATCCACATTCTCTGGCGACAAAATGTCAACTTCTTAAAAAAGGACAAATGGGTGAAAATATAACAAATTTATAACTAACATGATAAACAATATTCGTATGACATTCGGGTAGTGTTTGCATTATTTGTCATGTGAATTGAAAGTATGTACTGTACCAAATAATTAAAATCTGCATGAACTTAGAAAGAAATACAGACAGGTCCATCCCCAATCCAGAATATTTAAGCGATTATACTTTTTCATCACTTCCTACCACCCATTATATTACATATAAGCTTGTCAGATGACCAAACCTGCAATCCTAAGTATATTTAAGCTGTTGGTTACATAATACGCCATCATGTGCTTTGCAGTGCCAGCATAATATTATTCCTGATTAGGAACCATGCCATTAAATGTAATAAGACAACATGGTCCTAATTTAAATATAAAATTATTAATAAAAATATGTACATTTTTTAAAAATCTTATAAAGTTTAATTTTTTCAAGCTAAATCCAATCATATCCCCACCCCAGCAATGCATATAGAAAATACACAAAAAAGTGATGGTGTGGATTCAGATAAATTTGTTTATTACCATCTATAAAGCCATCTGTTAACCCACACTACAGCTTTTCTTTTTTTTAAAAATAAAATGTGTTTAATACATGCAAGCACAAGAAAGATAGATATTTGTGCACTATAACTTTTGAACGACGCTACCCTTATGTCATCAAAATGGGAACAGGCATTGATAATTAAAGAGTATTATCTTTTTTAAACTTGTTACATTTATCTTCAAAATGGAAATTGTCTATTGACAAATTTTTAAAATGAAACCGATTCCACTCTTTATTTGAAAGATGGAGAAAGGTAAAGTGATGTGTAGTAGTTCATGTTGTATTTAGCAAGAATTTATATAATAAATTGCATTATTAACCTGCCAGTTGTGTGCTTTGCTTATCTATTGTTGAATCTGGTCATAATAAACATGTACAAACTTAATACTTCAAAAATTTAATAGATGGAAAGTAGAAAAAGAGTTTAGCCATCGTGATTTACAAGGCATTATTCTTAGATATGTGTTTAGCTGTAAGAACAAGAAATTCCAATTAAAATCAAGCTTTAAAAAAAACAAACGTAAAAAAGCTGGAGGATATTTGTTGTACTGTAAATAAAATCATATCTAACTTAGATACCCATTTCACAACTTAGTTTGCATAATAATTGGCATTTCTGTTGAATTGCAGAAGACAATGGTATCATGTACATGTAAGCACTGGAGAAAACCAACTGTAATACTTGTCATGTAGATTGAAAGAATATAATATAGCAAATTTTCATCTGCATTAACTGAAAATAATACAAGTTTATCTCCTAGTGAAAATATTGGTCATTTCACTTTTCCAGCACTTTCACAAGTCCATTTTGTAATATTACATGTAAACTCATCCCATCATCAGACCCAACCAGCAATTCTAAGCATATTCGTTAAGCTGTTTGTTGTAAAATGCAACATCATATGGTTGATGAGCCTGCATAAAAACACTAGGTAAAAGTAAACAAGTGTCTGGTTCCTGAGAAAATGCGTGGCATTAATTGGACATGTATTATTTGGGTCACAAGCACTGAACAGGCTGGCCTAGCAGTAGTTGCATAACGAATAGCAATGTGTATATTTCATTGTGTGGGAATATGTTAAGCAAACAATTTAAAAGTGGCAGAATGAAACCTACTAATACTGGTGTGTGATTTCTTTTTCCCTTTTCTTTGTTTAAAAGTAGAATGTCTTGTTCATATTAAAATTCATTGTCTTGTTCATTGTCTTGTTCATATTAAAATTACTATAATTAAACTTTGTTTATCTTGTGAAACACCTAAATTGTCCCAGCATTCTTTGCTTGGAAATCTAGAATCTCTCGCAATACACTTATGTGATTGTATTTCAGTGTGAGAGTCTTTGAATATTAAACGGCATTGTGTACAGCTTGAAAAGGGCAACTTGTCCTTTGTACTGCAGTTGAGCCAACAGGTAAGTTCCTAAGTTCCACACAATGTAGTGGATGTCCATGAATATATAATTATATAATTATATTGCTGTGACTTCTAACTGAAGCAATAAAACTTAATCCATCCACTACAAGCCATGATTTGGGCAATCTACGATGACCAAGATGTCATATCTGTGATGGACACTGTGAATAGAATTAAGGTCCACCGTGGGAGCGTGGATTTCCCTAAAAACACAATGCGTGTACTGCATGATAAGAATCTATCAAAGAGTATAAAAAAAACTATAATTCATTCCAAGTATGATGAGAATCTATTAAAGGGCATAGGAAATCTATAATAATTCCAGGAAATTATGAAAAGAATCTATTAAGGGGTATAGGAAATCTGTAGTAATTCATACCAAGTGAGACGCTATCAACAGGGTATAGGAAATCTGTAGTAATTCATACCAAGTGAGAGGCTATCAACGGGGTATAGGAAATCTGTAGTAATTCATTCCAAGTGAGAGGCTATCAAAAGGGTAACCATAAACATCAAAAACTGCTGCTGTTGGAAAACTGACTCCTACAATTCACTTCCCACTAAGGGCTGATCCATTTAAACATACATGGTACCCCACCTCCAGGGAAGGCAGTTTTAAAAAAAACATATATGCCGGTGTACTTTGCTTTCACCTAGTCCATATTAAAATGATAAGAAATTTTAAGTTGCATCTATGGGTGGGTACCCCACTTTAGAAGTGCCTTCCCTGGGTCCCATGTAATTTTTAATGGAACAGCTCTGATGTGGTCTAACAAGAATCAAATAAAATAAAGTCCCATTTATTGTTTTATTTTTCATGGTTTGCATTCAGGCTGACCTTTTTTAATTTTTCTCCAGTAACAGCAAGTATGCTTGTAGTGACTCTTCAGGTCACTGACAGCATCCATTAAAGCCCCCCCCCCCCCACCAATGAGTACAAGTGATTAGAGCTACATAGCCATGAAAAGCAGGGTGGATTGGTAAGCTTTTCTTTATACAAAAAAAAATAAATACATGAATACATGTATATGTATTATAATTTAGGTTCACCGTAAGCAAACATTCTTCCTTAAGAAGTGTCTTTTATCATTGGCTGCAAGTTTTGGTGATGGAAGAAGACATAGTCCTTGTCTGTAGCTGTCAGCAAAATTGAACAGAGCATCCAGTTTTCTTTTGGGTCAAAGACTGGGTGTTTTGACTGAAACAGGTCCATGAATGTTCAATCATGATTCACTGACAATAAATAATTGCCACCATTACTGTGACTGCAGTTATCAAGCTTTACAATGAGTAGAGTAGAAGATACTCTTCTTCCAGACACCAAGTTTATTGTTTGTCACTGCGTATGTCCATTTTACAATCAACTGAGTGAATAAAACCAAGTATTCCGATTGATACTTTTTTACAGTCTAATTCAGTACAAATCATTGTCACTGTAGATAGGGTTGGCGACTCAGCAAAATTTGGAGGGTGGGGTGGTAGGGTTGAAGGCTCAACTGTAGGATCAAATGGGTAAACTGAGCTAATAATTTTTTTACTGTGCTTAATAGCAAGTATACTTACAGTGACACTCTTCAAGTCACTGACAGCATCATCTTCAACATTACAACAGTGGCAATCTTCATTAATGCACTAATTAATAAAAGGCATATCATATTGTGGTGGGAGAGTACTGCAGATTACATGAAGATAACACACTTTTAGAAAATGAAATAATCAAAGATTCAGTTCTGGTTTTCTCTGAGCCTGGTTCATTTTACGAACACAAGCCAAACAAACAAACAATTAATACCAGACAAATCATAATCATTCAGATGTTTATAATGTCCCTAAAATTGCATCAAAATGCTTAGTGATAAAGACTAAATCAGAGTGTGCACAGTATTAAAGCTCCGTTTCAGCGATAGTTCTCAAAGTGATTCATCATTTCAACTGTGCTTGGAACATCAGAACTCGTCACACACAGTTTATAGTAATCAAATGCACCATAATGAAAGATCGACTGTGTCTATAGCATGATAAATTGTGCTGACAACTTGGACTAAAAGATAATAATCAAATTGTTTTGCATATACTGAACATGTACAAAAATTTCTTCATGCATTTTAGTCCATTTATTTGCATAAAATGTGCAATCATGCTGCCTATCTACAACTCTGGAATAAGATATGATTTGACCAAGCAATCTAGGTTTAAAAAAAGGAAGTCATTTGATAGGAGTGTCTGTCTGATTTGGATTTTCAACGTAGCTTTAACAATTTTTCAGTCATATCACTACGATGTCTGCAGTGTGGCAGTTTACAGTGATGTCTTCTAGCACTGGGGCATTATGCTGCAGACATGTAGCATGATGTCCCACCCAGTCACATTATCCTGACACCAGGCCAACCAGTCCTAACACTAACCCCTAAATGCTGAGCTGTTAGTACCATTTTTATAAGTCTTTGGTATGACTCGGACGGAGTTTTTGAACCTGCAACCTCCCACATCCAAGGCGGATGCTCTAGCCACTAGACCACTGGTGTGGTTCATTTGATGGTGTACAAAGGATCTTTTGTATAAATTTGAAAGGATTAGATGCCAGGCTGTTCTCTATAAAATTCAGTCCAAGTCTGTTTAACGATTTCTGAAAGGGTATTTTCAAATTTTCTGTTACAAGGCCCTAATTAATGGTAGATGTGCATCATCACATAAATATAGGTTGGGGTGGGTGGGTGAGGTAAAACTGATTTTAATGATGTAATACTTACTTGCCACTATTGCACTGTTTACCTTTTTAGGGCAACAATTACCCTCATCCAAACAACACTCCATCCTCCCAGGAGATGGAAAATTCAGGAAAGCTCAGAAGAACACAGATGCAGTCTGTCCCCAATGTGATACAGAGGAACACAGATGCAGTCTGTCCCCTATGTGATATAAACAGATGCAGTCTGCCCCCTATGTGACATAGGCACATGTGTAGTAGCCATCTTTCTTTTTTGGATACACTGCTTTTGGGATATGAGCAGACTGGGGATGGAAGATTAAGATCTGTGTTTCCATGAGATAAGGAGAAAAGGGCCTTCTACCTTCAGATCACAAATGTCTTCTTTCTTTGATGTCCCAAAACTTGTCTGATCAGGACAGCTAAATAATTCTCCACAGAGATGCTGTCTGGAATTTTTTTATGAGGGGGAAGTCCCCCATACCTACTTCCAGAGGGAGGAATTGGGGGAACACTGCTGAATAGTAGCTGATGGGTAACAACAGTGTTATAAAGAATATGCATACCTACAAGAATTTAATGATTTTAAAGCAACTTTTTTCACAACAAGCACATATACCTAATTTAGTTTGCTAAGCTTGTAAATGGGAAACTGTCTACATGACCCCTTTGTATCTGAATGGTCATCAGTTTATTCATTGTTTCTGATGTTAACCTATTCCTCACAGCAGTGTGAATTTGATTTTATGAACTAAATCCCATCATAATCTGCTGTTTGTAATGGGAGAACCCCTGCAATTCTGGCCAATTAGGGAATTGGTCTTCATGACATTATAACATAATTTTCCACAACTCCATCATGTTGTCCCTAGGATATTTATATTGTAAGATCACATTTCTCCAGCTCATTAAAGAGAATATTTGCTTTATTCACATACAAGTTTCCAAGGAAAAGTGTTTGTGCACTTAAAATCATCATTAACCACTTTTGCATATATAACCAGCTTTTAATGATAGAAATGTCAGTGCTCTCATCTATCATAATACTGATAAATTTACTCGAGTGCAGTTTCTTATCGACATAGGTTGTGATCAAATCTGCAAAAGTGTCAAAGAATTCTTTCCCTGTGCTGAGAGATTCATAATGTTCATTATCCCCGATTTTAAGGACTGTAATGCTTCACATCCATTCAATTTCTGCGACTCAATCCAATTCAATATGACGTGTCAAAGCTGATGTTCAAAAATTTGTGCAACCATTACCATTAGTAAATGGATCATCTTTCTTATGTTCTTGATACAAAACACCATAACATCCTTCCTTTTGGTTCTTTCCTTAACCAGCTGTAAGTACTCAACCACTTGTCTATTATCTCTTTTTCTCAGCCACTGGTTCCCCATCCACATGCCCTGATGACGAGGCTGCTGGCTAGTTCTTTGTCACTGGTTTGTGTGATGTCTTCATTTCATGTTGGAACATGAGAGCTTTCCTCTTGCTCTACAGTATCGACCATAGCAGACGATCTTACCGTGTCAAACACAGCAGATGATTTTATGCAAAGAAATCTGTTATCTGATATTTTCTGCAAAAAAACTTTGACTAGTCCCCTGTCATACTTATATAATTACACATTATGGGCAGTATCTATACATCAGCCAGGAACCAGGCATAAAAACAGCAGCCGATCTCAATCTTATAGATGGTTGAATTGAAACTCTGTATCTGCCTTATTATAGCTTGATTGAGATTACTGGCAAAATGGATGACTTAGACTTAATTTTGACAAACTGTCATTTTTTATTTCTGACTTTAATAAAAATGAAACAACCAAACAAAAAACCCCAAAATCCTGAGCGCATTAGGAAGAACAAATTGCAGGAACCACAAAAAATTTGTGTGACCTTTCCCCAATTGGTTTTGAAAAGTTGTGTGACTAATGATTTTTTTGTGAGAATCATGGAATCCCATAGCCTGGCAGCATCTCTGCATCTGTTAACAAAATTAACTGAAGACAGGCAGGTGGTGCTTGCATCCCATGAGCCAAACTATGCCCACATTTTCACAAGCTCTAAACATATTGATTCAAATGAATCCTCTGAACACAATGCACCATAATAAAGAATGATAATTATAATATTTACGAAACATGAAGTTTAACAAAATGTACTTTACATGCCTCATATGGTATTAATGAAACTTGTGAGACCTGTGGTCAGAGACTATTGAACATCAGCAAAACTTAACCCGAGTACTGATAATAATAAATGCAATGAAACCAGCAGCACACACCATTATTACAGACACACCAACTCTTACAAGATTGTTTCAGAAAGGAAGCTGATATTTTTCCATAAGTCTGACTAGTTTTCAGTAAGGTGTAACAAAATATCACGTACTGCTAATATTAAGTCGGAAAATGTGTATTTAAAAAGTTAAGTATTCCAAACAGATGCATTGACGGGAAACATGTTCATCTGAAAAGTTTGTAAAGTAAACAAAGACCTTATTTACCTCTTGTAAAGTTGCACAAATTTCAGTTCCAAACCCTGTGCAGCTCAATGGCTTGTTGCCATCTCTCAACTTAACCAAGTTCTTGGAATTATTTTCATTTCACATGATGGCAGCGATCATATCTCCTGCCACATAACATGTTCAAATTGACACATCATCCCAATAAAAGGAATTGGGTCTCTTCCTGCTTTTTATTCAGAAAAATTGAATATTCCTTTTTATTCTTCTGTTCTGATTATTAAACTTTTCTAAGAGGTTTATTTTTTCCTTTTATCTTTAACATGTATTGGTAGATGGACACCATTAAAAAAAATTCTATAATCAACAGTTGATCATGCAGATACTTTGCATGAAAAAATATGTCCAGTTTAATGCGTCTGAGATACCACTGTAAAATTATACTGAATTCCCTATTTCCACTAATGCTTATATGAAACCATGATCTAAATCAAACATGAATGAGCTGATTACCCAGATTTCACTGAAACAATCACATTTCCTTTTATTCCGTAAGTTCGCAAGTCTATATTTCAAGGGCCATTTTCATAAGATTTAAGGCAAAATCCTATGGGTTGGCAGGTCTGTTATTATAATGAATTTAAAAAAGTGCAAATCTGACTCACTCCTGGCAGCTATGGGTCAATGCTGCATGTTGATATTCAAAATAAACACTGTTGAATGAAAATGTTGTCACAAAATCAAACACTTCTGAACTACACTATAATAATAATTTGTATGTGTCAAATTCGTTGAATGCTGTTATCTATTAGTGGCTGTTTATGCCATATACGATTTGTGTGTGCATTGATTTAGATTTTTAACGTAACTTTAACAATTTTTCAGTCATATCGCTACAATGTCTGCAGTGTGGCAGTTTATAGTGATGTCTAGCATTGGGGCATCATGCCGCAGACATGTAGCATATGATGTCCCACCCAGTCACATTATCCCAACCAGTCCTAACACTAACCTCTTAATGCTGAGCACCAAGCGAGGCAGCTATTTATAAGTGCCATGTTTTATAAGTCTTTGGTATGACTCGGCCAGGGTTCGAACCCGCAACCTCCTGCATCTGAGGCAGACGCTCTAATCACTAGACCACTGAAGTGATTTTTACAAATGAGATACCTTCTTTGTCATTTTTTCATCAATCTATCATCAAGCACTGACTGACGAGTGACATTTTTACTTTGAAGCCAGCTGCTATATGCTTGTTAGCAATGGTCAGTCAGGAAGGTGTTGAATGTCAATCTTTTTTTTTTAGCACTGATGTTTCAAAGAAAATATTAAGTTCAGAATGAACGTGACTTTTTTGTTTGTGGAAAATACAAATTTTGGACTTGTAATATGGACTGAAAAATGCAATGTGGTTATGATATTTTCCTCGTAAAATTGGTTTTTAGTGGTATACGAAATAAAACCACATAAAAACGTTATCCCCACATTAATTATTGAACACACTGCATACATGTCTATCCCAGCAGCACCAAACTACCATATTTACTGTACATGTTGAGACACTGTATTTGGTGAGACACCATAAATTAAGTTTTAAAGTAATTTTTTGCGCACTGTATGTTCTGGGACACATCATTTTCTCAAGTAGTTAAGTTGTAGGACACCTTTGAAATCATTTGAAAATTACATGTCGAAATAAGCACTACAACTGAAATTTTATTTTAAAAAATATAAAACTGTGTACTTGAGATAAAACTCTTTAATTCACTGCATCATCATCTCATTAATACAACCCTTCTCCCGCACATGTATGATCCATTCTTTCACAACTTGAATATTTATTTTAGCTTCCTCATACCATGAAAAATTATTGTTAGAGGCAACACAAAACCTAGAACAGAAACTGCAAGGACTAAAGTCATACTTTTTTTCAAATCTGTACCAGTTGTGCTAATTTTCACACTTTTGACCCCCATCTTATCTTCAGTGCATCCAGGAATGAGATCAAAGTACACTAGAATTTCATCCATGTTAATGATCCTATTGTCAGAGAAATCATCTGTTTCTCTTCTGATTTTCACGAATTCAACAAATGACTTTATTTTCTCCAAATCTTCTGGGCAACGCTGGGTCATTGATGTCCGTGCACGAAGCATTATATTGTGTTGCTTTAAAAATTGTTCCATTGTTTCAATTTATTTTCAAAATTTCCATGAATACTGGTGAAATGGAATCAAAGTTAGCTTCCATGTCTCGGCCATCTTTGTATATTAAAAAAATAAATAACAAAAATCCCAACAAAAAACACCAAAAAATTGGCACACTTAAAAGAATCCAAATTCCGCTTCCAAGGTCAGCTTGCTATGCAATAAAATAACCTTTGTATTAATATCCTTTCAAAAAAAAAAAAACCAGTTTCAAAGTATCCAAAGTTGGCTTCCGAGGTCGGCTTACTTTGTAATAAAATAACCTTTGTCTTTAAAGTCCTGTTGGTAAGTTCAAATAATAAGCTTACTGCTTGCTACCAGTTGTGTTTATTCACCACCCAGGCTTCTATGTGCTTGGCATCTGTAGTTATAATACAAACGGACAATGATGTCTGTGGGTAAATAGTATACACAGTAATAATTTGCTTTATTGATACTTTTGCAACCCGTGCTAGCAAAATGATTGTCACTTGCACTCAAGTGAATGTATTTTCAAATAATGATTTCATTTGTGAGATACTGTCATATAGTTGACCTGGATATAATTCAATCTAAGTTATTTTGCACCTAACACCGTGTCATGCATGAATGGTTGAATATTTCCCTCTTGTTTGCAAAATCATCTGCTTCTGTTCTGGCCTTCACAAATTCATCAAATGATTCATGGTTCCCATGCTTTTGAAAAGATAAATTTCCAGGTCATTTCCAGGGTTTTTCCAGAATGAAATTAATTTTCACAAGGTTTACATATGACAATTACTGAACGGAATTAAATAAAGTTTTAGATTATAAAACATGCATTTTCTAAATCTAAAGATGTTTCACTTTCAAGACTCTCCAAAACATCTAAGTCAGTTGTTGTTATGTTGTTGTTATAGGGTTTAACGCCATTTTTCAGCACAAGATAGGCTATACATGGCGGCCAGTATTAATGGTGGAGGAAGAACCCTGGAAAACCCGGGGAAGAACCACCGACCCACGAGAAGCTACTGGCAGGCTTTCTCATGTACCCACGTTAGCCGAGCCTGGACTCGAACTCACGCAGACAGAGGTGAGATGGCAGTGATCCGTAACGATCAGCGCTTTAGACCACTCGGCCACTCGGGGCCCCCATCTAAGTCAGAAAAGATGATCATGTACAAAACCACAAAATGTATCACACAAAACAAGTTTGATTATATTCCTATAAATCGGCACGTAAAGTCATTTCAATGTACAGAATAAAAATTCTAACTTTATTTTGCTGACCTGCATTATGTTGCTAAGCAGGAACAACATAATGAACATAAATTAGTTTTGTTTCCTTTCAAAACTTTAATTCTAAATAATTCTATAGCAATATATACATGTATATGCATCTTATAGAAAGAAAATATTTCCTATTACAGTAAAAAAAAAATTTAAAACATGCAAATAATTAGAATCTTATCTTGTAACAAAGAGTATAACCCTGAATTTATCTGTGCCAATAAAATCCCAAACAAGATTTTTCAAACAATCTAATCTCCTTAAGATGATTTGGTTAAAAATCCATCATTTAAAAACCATTTAAAAAAGGGTTGATTTAAATTTTGACAAATGACCTTAAAAAAAAATATACTGCTGTATCAACAAGGGCTGAATTTTCTGTAAACTCAACTTGTCTTCTTGTAATTCGTTAAACCAGTCCCCAAACCCGTATTGATACAGGGGCTCGTATTGTTTTTGATATATAATACAAGAGATGACAGTTTCTCATTTCAGCCCCGAGATCCAATAACTTGAACTACAAATTTGGCTTAAAATGAATAGTAGTCCGTTTTCTAATCCGAGTTTCCTCCGAATATTCCCACCCCATTTTTCACATTTGGACATTTAGGGTTGGGGTGTGGGGTCATAGCAATTGCGTATCGAAATTTGGAATTTGCTGCCACCATGTTGAAGCGACATATGGCAGTCACTTACCAGCGGGCCTAGCAAATTTAAACTTATGTTAAATCGACTCATACCTGCATGTAATTGATAGGAAAATGATTTATTTTCTCAGAAACGGCAAGTATTATAATCATTTTATGTCTTTAACCCACTGACAGACTAGACGAAACTATGGCATAGATGAAACCTGGCCCGGTACTTGCCATTTGCATTACTAGTCACATAACTTCACAAATCTCAAATGATGACACCAGAAGTCCAAGTCACATGATATCAACAAAAAACTCCTTTTTAATGTTGTTGTACAGAAATTTAGTTATATTATAGGAAAGTCAGATACCTTTTGCAAAAACCAGAAAGAACATATAATTCTCAACATATTTATTTCGAGAACAAAAAGGAACTTGTTGCAGCAATCTGGCCAGTATGACTCATCAAGCAGAGAGCACATGTCAACATGGTAGTCACGTGATACAACGAAACTCCAGAAGTTGTTCTCTGAATAAATATGGAGAATTTTGTGTTCTTTCATTTTTGTATTTTTATTACAACCAGTATGACTTTCATTTAATATTTTTTTATTTTTTTTCTCTACAACATTTGAAAATGTGGGTTGTTAGATTTGTGTACTCATGCAACTATCAATGCAAATCCCGAGTACCAGGTCACATTTCATCAACACCATAGCTTTATCTCATCTTTCAGCAGATTAAAGACATAACGATTTAATACTCACAATTTCTGAGAAAATAAGTAATTTTCATATCGATCTCATGCATGTATGACTCATTCTAACGACGTTTAAGTTTGCTAGGCCAGCTGGTAAGCGGCTATGCTTTGCCACCACCATATTGGCCTCTTGTGATGCTAGACTGGTTTTCAGACCTTCCATGTAAGGAAAGATACGGATATCGAGCTGACTGTGAAAATAATAAAAATCTACTAGATGAATCTAATCCACTGAGCATTTCGATTGACTCAGCATATATGTTTATTGCAAGCACCCAAACGATCCCTACTGCACCCTCCAAATATTCTGGTTAGAACTCGATAAAGTTAACTCATGATCAGTTTAGTTACGACTCAATTACATGTTTCGGGCGTCAAGTGGTGGTGGAAAATTCCCTGGTTTTTCCCTGACTTTCATCAATATTTGCAAAATTCAAGGACTTTTCATGGTCTGGAAAAAATTATCATTGCTCCCAACTTTTTCCCGATTTCCTGGTAGCATGGGAACTCTGATGATTTTATCTTCTCCAAATCTTCTGGGCAATGTGGAGTCATCAATGTCTGTGCACAAAGCACTATAATGTGTCACTTTAAAATTTGTTTCATTGTTTCAATTTATTTTCAAAATTCCAATAAATGCTGGTGGAAAGGAACCAAAGTTATCTTCCATATCTCGGCTGTCTTTGTGTGTGTATATATATATATATATATATATATATATATATATATATATATTTTAAAAAATTGGCACACTTGAAACAAAAGTCAGCTTCTGAGGTCGGCTTGCTTTGCAATAAAATAACCAGTTGTGGTTATTTTGCAACTAACACCATGTCATACATGAATGGCAGTTGTCTTCAACATATCGGTTGATTATTTCTCTCTCGTTTGCAATTTTGCTGGGTCCAGTTTTCAGTCTGATAACATATTCAAACTGTTGAGCACACCTAAATACGATTTGTTTCTCAGTGGTCACATCAGTGAACAATGTATTGTGTTATCGGAGATAAGCAACACAGGCCACAGTATGGAAGCCTATGCTACATACTGGTATACAGAGTTCATGGATATATTTTATTCTTTAATGCTCATGGTGAATAAAAAGGAATAAAAACTGATAACAATACAAGGCTAATTTCTTTCTTTTTATTATCTGATAAGCATTTTGTTTATCTATTTTATTGGAATGTGCGGAGGGGGGGGGGACAAATTCAATACAAATTTATTTCATTTCTTAAGTGGTGGGACAAATGACCTAGGTGTAAAAAATTTCACCATAAGTTCTGGGACAGGAAGAAATATATTTTATCGTATCCCAATATATACAGTAAATATGCCATGACATGTTTATGAACGCTGTATTACACTACAGGCATTTTAAATAAAAAGTGCATTTTGTTAAATAAAATGTGTTTATTACTTGCAAACACAAGAGAGTGAGAATATCTACCATTACTTTTGATCGACGTCACATGTAACTTTTATTGCCAACTTGGAAACAAGCATAGATAAATAAAGAGTGCATTTTTTTAATCTGCTACATTTATCTTCATTTTCAAATTCATATGGCAAAACTCAGAAATAAATTTTGATTCTGCTCTTTAAGTAGGTATGTATATTGCAATATAACAAATTTGTAAATAAACTGATAATATTTACTTGACATTCATTGACAGTTTGCTGTATTTGACGTGGATTGAAAGAATGTAATGTACCAAATAAATTCCATCTGCATTCAATAAAAATAAGACAAATTTATCACCTACCAAAAATATTTAGATGATGACACTTCTTTATCACTTTCAGTTCATTTCGTAATATTATTAAACTTGTCTGATGACTACACCAGCAATCCCAAATATATTTGTCAAAATGGGGGTTACAGAATACAGCATCATGTGCTAGCAGCATCTGTGTAAAAACAGCAAGATAAAAGCTAACTCATCTCTGGTTCTGAGAAAATGTGGTGCATGGTCATGTATATTTGGGTCACAAGTACTAAACAGGCAGGACTAACAGAAAGGTGTATATTGCATAATGCTGTGTATATTTCATTATGTGGGAACATCTAAGGCAAACAAGTTAGAAGTGACTGTGAAATGAAAAACAAATCACTGCATTTTGTCATTTTTTTTAATGGAATGAAACCCACTAATACTTACATGTGCTTTCTTGTCCCTTTTGTTTGTTAAACAACTTACTCACTCTCTCTTTAAAATAACTCTAATTCAACTTTGTATATACTTTGCTTGGAAATTTATTGTTCATCTCTCGCAATAAATGCCTGAAAATGTGTTTTGGTGGGCAAGTCTTTGAGTATTAAATGGCATAGTGTATAAAGAAAATCACAATTCTGCTCTGTGTAATGCAGCTATGGCGACAGCTCCATGCAATGTAGTTGATGTCCACTAATACATGATTGTATTGCTGCAGCTTTCTAACTGGAGCAATAAAATTTAATCCATCCACTATCAGTCAAACCATGATGACCACATTATCTGGTCTAATTTGAATGTGGGAATGTGAATTTTCCCCTAAAATATAATGTGTATACTGCAATCGCATCAAATTTTATGAGATGTGAGGGTACATAACTCTAATTTTAACTTAAACTTCATCTAAGCATGCCATAAAACCCATTCAAATCTAAATAAGCCCATTCAAAAGGTTAATAAATCTGGTAATGTGCTATTGGCTATCTTTATCTCTCTGGCCAACTGTTAATATGACTCTGCTAGATATATCCCAAAACCCTCCCATTTTTGCACAGGGAATTGGCCTCAAATTACACAATCATTTAATATGAGCTATATTTCCTAATAAAAACTTACGTTTCATGTGTAAATCAGCTGCAAATAAAGTACAAGATTGTAAGATCGTTTACTGCACCTCTTGCATGAAAATGGATGAACCTAAAATCATTCAAAGCAATTTTACAAACCTCAAATATACTGCAAAGTTAAGGGGCCACTGTATTACATGTAATGTTATCTACTTATTCATTTGCCACATCTGTGGCAAACATTACGTGCATAAAACTAAAAGGGAATTAAAAATGAGAATCAACAAACTTCTTTGAGATATCCATAACAGGAAGGCGACCCTGGTGTCTAAACATTTTAACAAACCTGATCACAATACAAGCTATGTTACGTATCAGATAACAAATCTTTCAATCTGATCAGGAGCTCTCCAATAGCAATATTAACTGAATTCCTTGTAAACTGTACAATGATGCACCTTACTTGTATTCAATTCCCTGTTAACTGTACACTGTACCTTACCTGTATTAAATTCCCTGTAAACTGTACAATGATGCGCCTTAACTGTATTCAATTCCCTGTCAACTGTACAAATGATGCACCTTACCTATATTAAATTCCCTGTAAACTGTACAATGATGCACCTTACCTGTATTAAATTTTCGGTAAACTCTACAATGATGCACCTCACCTGTATTAAATTCCCTGTAAACTGTACAATGATGTACCTTACCTGTACTGAATTCCCTGTGAACTGTACAATGATGTACCCTACCTGTACTGAATTCCCTGTAAACTGTACAATGATGCACCTTAATGTATTAAATTCCCTTTGAACTGTACAATGATGTACCTTATCTGTACTGAATTCCCTGTAAATTGTACAATGATGGTACCTTACCAGTATTGAATTCCCTGTAAACTGTACAATGATGTTACCTTACCAGTATTGAATTTCCTGTAAACTCTACAATGATGCACTTTACCAGTATTGAATTCTTTGTGAACAACAGCATGGTGTATCATACCTGCAAAATGACTTCTATGTGAACTACTCCAATGAATGTGAACTGCACAATGATGCACCTTGCCAGTATTATATACATTTCTGTAAACCACACAATGATATACCTTACTAGTATTGATCTCTGATAACTGGACCATTGTGTACTGACCATTATTATGACTTCTCTTTTAACTGCATCATTGTGTACCTTGCCAGTATTGTCATCTCTGTGACTTGCATAATGATGCACCTTGCCCGTTTTTTTATTTCCCTGTGAACTATACAATTATGTACCTAACCAGTATTACTTCTTTAAAAACTGCTTCAAAAAATGTACCCTACCAGTACTATATACCTTACCAGTATTATAACTTTTAAATACTTCTACACAAAATCTTCACATAAATTCTCAGCAGACTGACACAATCAACATCACTGCCATAAAGTGTAACCTATTTTTCACTACCAGCTAATGCTGGCCAAGTCAATGAATACAGTAGTTTTAACTTACATAGTGATAAGGAACACTGGTCAGTTGGCCATTAGTCAAATCCATGGTCTTTTTCCTGTCATACACTGCACAGGTCTGAACTCCAAACTTTCGCTGTTTCTCGTGGCCCTTGTGCCCAAGGAACATTTTTGGTGGACAGCTGACCTCAAGCCTCAATTCTCGTTCACATGTCCACAACCCCACAATGCTACTGAATGGTATATCTATTTCTGTCAACTGTTTTCGCTCTGTTGTTGAAACATCATTGATGTCATTCAACTGGAATTCATACACCAATTTTCTGAAGGGAATAAAAGTTTCCATCTGTATAAACAATTTTTATACTGTTTACAAAAACTGTTCTAATGCATTTATAGAATTGATCTAATCTTGATTCTGAGACTTCAAGAAATAGCCAGACCTAGAACTTAACGCTTCTGGCCATTATTTTCAACATTTCATAGGAACACTGATACAACCTGTGATATAGTCTCCGTGAGACCAACATTCTTGCGACCAAAAAGAATTTCCAGGAATCCAAGATACTGACAAGGCCATTTCTTCTTTCTAACAGCTAACTATGGAAACCATTACTGATATTCACAAAAAATGTCATTCATTTGTTTCTGGACTAACCAAATTTTAAAAATTTAATACCTATTTGTCATTAATGCCTTGCTTTCCTTGTGGGATGCTAAGTTCCCTTGTTGAACTCATGATTCTAACCACCAATTATATAGAAAGCTCCAGTGTGACTACATCATCAGCTCATGCATATCAATTTTCCTCTTGACTCTGACCCAGACTAAACTTGGGCCATCAAAGTGTGATGGGAGAAGGGAAACTTGCAATAGTGGTGGATTGATAAGTATTACAATATTACAACATAGCTGGGTATTTATGATGGTTGGGGGACAAAACTAATCTTGATCATAGTTAGGGAGTTCTGTCAAAGATTTTTGTGGATAAAGGAGTTTGCAAAGTGTTGGTCCATACCATCTTCTGGCTCTTGACCACTGGCCTCTGTGGCTAGCTACAAAGTGCTATCTCCTGCTTAGCCCCTTAAGCACCCGAACCACCCATCTGGACACTGGGGCATTGCAAGTGGAAACCTTGATGGGAACCTGGGCTAGATTTTCAGTTAAGACACTGGAGGTGGTGGAACAAAAGCCTAGGTTGCTGGTCACAATAGCCTCATATGCCAAATCGGTCTCGGTTGCACTGCAGCACTTACTTGAAGTGGCTACCAAAACCATGAGGCATGCTTTGTCTTTGTCCATTGTACTGTCAGCAGATCTGCTCCGCCTGCAATGGATGTTTCCCTGGACACTTCAAAAAGTCTCAATGAATCAGATTAAGAACCTTGTTATGGCTGTTCCCTTGGTGACAGAGATGCTCTCCACAAGTTTCCTCCTTTCTGTGGCATTCCAGTACATGAAATACAACAATATCAGTCCCTTACATCTGCTCCTTGCTTGTTGAAAATTGTTAGGAGGCTTGTTCATCCTGGTTGCCCCTTGACGAAGGCTTTTTCGGTAGGAGTAAACAATAGGATTTTCTAGATGGCAACTTGTTATGACAGCCATACCGGACATTAGAACAGCACCATTTTCACTGATGTTGTAGTCTTGTGGATTTTCAGCACATGACATGGCATCTAGTATATCTGGCGCTGAACTACTGATCCATGGGAAGGTACTGGCAAACTTTATCACATACCCATGCTGGTTGAGCTGAGACTCAACGTCATGCGGACAGGTGTGATTTGTGAATGACCTGTAAAGGTGAATGTCTTAAACTACTTTGCAACTTAGGGCCTATTTTTGTTCAGGAACAACTAGATATTATTGGAAATATTTCAGTGAAAACCCCATGTTGATATGACCATAAATTCGGAAAGCACAATAAAATGATTTGAAAATGGCTGCTGTGGTGGCCAGACTATAAATCAGATCAGCCCATTTTCATTTAGAACAATAGACAAGTCCTCTAGTGAAAACCCCATCCCAACAGACTTATGTTCACAAGGAGTAACAAGATTTTAAAAGATGGCAGATGAAAATACTGCCCTCATTTTTAAATTATGCTGAGGGAAGATTCTTGGGATCACAATCCCTGAAGAACTAGCCCTTCAAGCTCCAAGTTAGTGCCTCACCCCAAATAAAACACATCAGTGAACAGATAGGATTGGGTTTGGGGGCATAAATGGGGACTCCGGTCTGAAATTGGGCTCAATTTGTCCACAAACTTAGAGGTAAAATTCAGATTTTAGAGGAGTCTGACCTATCAGGTGATTTCTGTACAGGTTCCAGTTAACCAGAAGCAGAAACTGGAGGGGGCACAAGTGCAGTCCCCCCAAGAGGACCAGGTCCACTGCATAGTTCCAGGTCCCCAGAAACGATACATATAGGCATACCAAACAGAGAAGTCATGGTTCTCAGCACCTACAAAAGGGCCATGATTCTATCTCCTCTGTCCAGCAGGGTTTGGATTCATCCTGGTCATCAAGAAAATCAGCAACTACCCCTCCCCAATTACTCCTGTAAATGTTCCGGGTGTGAAAGCTAGACCAAATGGCTGAGTGCAAAACTGGAAAACATTATATTGTCCAGACAAAAAATCATAGGTTCTTTCTTTGAGCAGAAAAAATTGGGATGTGAAGGAACACATCCTGGAGATCAAGGGGGATCGCCCTGTAATAGGTTGTGGTTTCTATCTGGAAAGGTTCATTGTAAAGAAACTTGTTTTAGGCAGAAAGGTTTATAATCACCTGAAACTTTATGCCTTTTTCTGACACCATGAAGATCTGGAAGTAGTAGGCACATGACTGGTTGTTTGTCCTCCTCTCTACTATGCCTAGAAGGGAGTGCATCTTCCCTTATATTAACCAGATTTCACTGACCACTAATCATCTGTTATGCTTAATCAGACCTCAAAAAAGGCTGAGTATCCACATGAAATCATGGAAGAGGAATGCACAGGAGGAGAAGAAGAGCAAGTCTTTAAGGCTGCTCCCACCTCCTTACAAAAGAGATAGCAAACAGCAAACATCCTTCCTGGGCCTTTCCAACAACTTCACAGATCTATGGTACAAATGATGAAACAGAAGCTTAAATTGGGGTTGACTGCTCAAAATATCCAACAGCCCAATACCCGGGGCCCCTCTAATTTGAGATTGAGCCCATCCTGTATTCTAAGTGAGGTGCTTGTCGGGCTTGTCATAAAAAATTCTAATTTGCCTGAGGAAACTTTGTTCACGTTGACAAAATGTATAATTGTATTTTCAAGATGTTGACATACCTGCCATAACAAGGCACAATCTAATTTGGATCACCACTGTCCTAAGTGAAATTGAAATCTGATTTTAATCAAATTGAAGAATGGCATGTTATGCTAAAAAAACAATTTTGTACTCCCCAACCCCGACACTGTTGTTTAGAGAAAACACAATTTTCAGTAATCTTCAAAAATAGAAAAAAATAAAAGACCCCCCCCCCCAAACCCAACCACTTTCAATATATGCCCGTTACATGTAGCATGTATAAACGGTAAATAGTCGTGATTGGAGCTGATGTAAAACTATCCCTTGGGCAGTTTAAATAGCAGCAATTTAAGGAAAAGAGGTCAGGTATAAACCGTCTTTTCAAGTTTTACTTAACTGGCTGACAATAGCTGGTGCAATGTGTTTGAAGGCTACAGTGGGCGAGCCTCTGTGCTAATTTACATAGGTAGGATCAGGAAGTGGAACAATCCATTATAGGTAAATCAAGAAGATGCTATTGATGCCTGTACAAGAACAAAAGTTATTACATATCTCTGCCTGAATGAGAATATATAAGCCATATGTATTATTTTTTTGACAAGTTTGCAAACAGCGACGTTTCTTTGAAGTCAGATTTTACTGCATAAATAGAATGCAAAGCATGATTACCTCAGCTGTCGGAATAGTGTTCAAGTGTAATTCATTTTTGAAGCCCAATTTAGGAAGTAATTAACTTTCAACAAAGCCCAACAAAAATAAATTTCAGAACTTGTTGGTGGACGAAATTTTACTTTGTGAAGAATGCTATTAATTCTTTGCACATACTGCAAACAACACATTGATATACGTCAACACGGTTCTGACCATGACTCACTCAGAGAATCCATCAGAGATGCTTGAACACCAGGACCATGTAGTCTCTAGTGAGTGTATTGATGAACACTAATTACACCTCAAACCCCTTTGAACCCTACTGAATTTATATTCAAATTGTTGCTATTGCAACATCGTGTGACAATATTAAAAATGGGGAAAGTTTGGTCATGTGGAATTTGGAGTCCGGGCTTGTGGAATTTCAGTCGGGGCTTGTGAGTTTATTTAAGTCACCAAGGTCTGTGTCTAAAAAAAATTTTCTTTGAGCACACAGGTTGCTTCCACAACTCAGGCTGAATCCCTTTAAAGAACTCCACTAAAGGCCATGAGGTATGAACATTATTCCTGACCAGTTTCAACTTGCCAGAAGCAGATGCATGCAGGGACATTGTTGATCATCCCATCTCCAAAGAGGGTATCTGCCTCCAATGAAGCAACCCCAAGAAGGTTCTTAGTATGATCCTGTAAGACTTTCAGTAGTGTCCAGGGTAATATCCCTGAAAAGGTAGATCGTCTCTACTAACAGTGCCATGGACATTGATAAGGCCTGCCTTGCGGTTTTGGCAACTGCCTCCAGCAAGCACTGTAGCACACTGGAGACAAGAGATTCTTCCCATGGAAGGCTGGAGGAAATTGCCATAAAAGGATCAGCATGCTACGCTATCGTAATGAGCATACTAGCCTTAAATCCCAGCATTTCCAACATCAAAATTGTAAGGTGCACCCAGCTCACCATTGAAATTCCCACCTGTGATGCCCCAGCATCCAAGGAGGGAGACTTAATGGGCCAGACAGAAGTGTATGCTGTAACTAGCCAGAGACTAGAGGTTTAATGGGCCAGACAGAAGTGTATGCTGTAACTAGCCAGAGACTAGAGGTTTCATCACTGAGGATCAGGAAAGAGACCAACCTTAATGCCGCCCATCAATCTCCAGCCCTTACAATAATAATAACAATAATAATAATAATGACTTTATTTAAAGAGCGGAACACAATTAGCTAAGAACTAATCTACCTTGAGGCCCTCATACAAAGAATTTATTTATTTTAGCTGCATCTCTGAAGCCACTGGATATATTCAGTTTGGAAGAAGGAAATAGAGTGGGTGTTTCTAATCTCAACTGGAATACTATTCGAGAGCAAAGTTCCAGAGTATTGGAAACTTTTTTTAAAAATAATTCCTTATTTGGTTTGGAAATTTTATCCTGTTTGGTAGACATGGATCGCAGGTGGGGAGTATTACCAGGTAGCCCATACTGGAATAGCGATTGTAAATATTCAGGAACACTATTATTGGATATCCTGTACATTAATTTGGCTTTTCTCAAACAGATTCAGTCTTTAATAGGTAATATTTTTATCTTACCAGCTAAATTTTCCTTGCTTTCTTTCTGTATTGATATTGGCCCAAAAGCTCATTTTTGAAGATGTGACAGCTTTGCTATGATTTTATCATTTGAATTACCCCATACTGTATTACCGTAGTCTAAATAGGGTTGTATGTAACTGTTATAAAATAGTTTTCTGTGCCTTTCAGGGAGAAAATGTCTTATCCTACTGAGAAGCCATAAACTTGAATTGACTTTTTTACTGATATGTTTAATATGTTCAGTCCATGATAGGTTATTATCTACCAAAACACCAAGTAGTCTATCATGACAAACCATTTGCAAATTTTTATCCTTCCATATCAGACAAAGTTCATCACTATCAAGATTTGTTCTTTTTTTGCCATGTTGAGACAAGTGATATTTTACTTTTACCAGGATTTACCACCATGCCATTGCATGTGCACCAGTTGTCCAGTTTGTTTAGGGCATTCTGTAAAGAATTTCAAGCTCATGCTCTGTGTTTTGGATGTGTGACATTGTTGATGTGTCATCTGCATAGAGATCAGTATTTCTCACCCATGCGACAGAGAAATCTAGCTGTTTTGCTAACCTTACTTTTCTTATCTCAGTCTGGTTATCTCAGTCCGGTTGTCTCGGTCTAGGTGTACACACGCTAGGGAATACTTTTAAAAAATAAACTTTTGTTGTCTTCTGCTATGCCCGACGTAGTTGTTCTAAAATCAAACAACGGCGACAACAACAACAACAAACAAACAAATATATAACAAAACAATATAGTAACTTAAGGACTCTCCTTTTTGAGAAAACACCATACAAAACATTTCGAGAGAGACAGACACATGCACGCACACGATGTTGAGCTTTTTGGTATTACGATAGTTCGTTCCACACAGCATAGTCAGTTTTATCCTATCTGCAAGCCTGACTCTGTACATTTTCAGGTCAGCGTCATTGAATGTAGCTAAAGCTACCTAACTAGTTTTAAATACTTCGTGTGAAACAAATTATATACTGTTAGCTACATTTAATGACGCTGACCTGAAAATTGACTGCTACAGACAGGATAAAATTCTCAATGCTGTGCAAAATGCACTATGACAGAAAACACTGATCTATGCACATAGCCTATAGACATATACACTTCATATTCTTCCAATGCTGTTAGCAACTACAGAAAACTTAGTAACAGCTAGAAATGTGTTATGTCAAACATGCTTTATTCTATTTTTGTTAAGTATCTCCATTGCGCCCCAGTTGAATAAAAAAAATTTCCTAAAATATTGAATGACAAATAATGCACTTACCAGCCAGAAGGAATCATTTATCCGTCAACACATTAATCCGTAAGCAAATTTCACTGTAACACTTGCCATATTTCCAAGAGAGAAAAATAAATTTTCAATGAATCAGTGAACTTGAAAGTTTAGCACATGGTTATCAGCTGGGGTCCGTATTTGGAGGGTCTTTTGTACAAGGAAGTACTTTTACAATCAATATTAATTACAACACAATTATGTCACAAACAGTTTCACCTCCTTTAAAGATAGTGATAGTGACACGAATCTCTAATTACCAGCGAATAACCCAAGCATGGACACTCATGCTACATGTATTTACACTACAACAGAGCTGTGGGCGGAGTACAGTTTCATTATGTACAATTTAATTTTCTAAATTGGAACTAATGAAAATGAAACATTTTCTTTTAATAAATATTAAGTATTTATCGTTAATTTCATATAACATCCATATATTAAATGTGATAATAACTAAAAACTATGCAATGTTTAATGTTGTTATTTTGTTTTGACTCACGCATAAAAACTGTACTTCGGATGACACGTCACACCACAGTCCTCATTAACATATTTTTATTAATGCACCGCATGTAATCATTGGCGCGTGAACTATATATACTGCACAAGTAACGGTATTCTTTCTTACTTTAAAGGATAATATTGGGTGAGAAAAAGAATCTACGTTGGGATTTGGACCGAGACAAGGAAATCCCAGTCACGGGGTTACATTATATGTCTCACCACTTGTCAAGCCTCGTGGGGAGACAAATAATGTAACCCCTTGACTGCGATTTCCTTGTCTCGGTCCAAACCCCAACATAGATTCTATATATAATATTGAGTCCCTTAGTAAAAGTGGTAGGTCATTAATAAATAAAATAAATAGTAATGGACCTATTAAGCCTTGTGGTATTCCACATCTAATTGTTCCAGGTTCAGACAGAATATTATTTACATAAACATGTTGTATTCTCTTACTTAAGTATTAAGTAAACCATCTAACTGTGCTTTCATCACATTGGTAGAATTTCAGTTTCTTCAAAAGGATTTCATGATCCACCATGTCAAAAGCTTTCCTGAAATCTACAAATACGGATCCTATTATTCTACCTTGGTCAAGTGCTTAAAGCCATCTATCAGTTAGGGAGATCAAGGCAATCTCACATGAATGCTTCTGTCTAAAGCCTGATTGATTAGGGCGTAACAGCAAATGTTTGGTTAAATATGACATGAATGAGTCATGGACATATTTTTCAATCAATTTTGACAAGTTTGGTGGTATTGAGATTGGCCAGTAGTTATCAGCATCATTCTTAGAACCAGATTTGTGAATAGGAGTTACTTTTGCAGTTTTCCATATTTTGGGGACAGATGAGGTTGCAATACTTAAATTGATTATGAATGTTATGCTATCTAAAATAGCAGAGGCAGATTTAATGAGTCATGGACCAATCTGATCAAGTCCTGTACCTTTCTTGTTAGTTTACTGAGACATTTTTTTAAGAAAGTTTTTGATACTGGTGGGATAGAGAAACATACCTCCTTAGAGATTTTCCTGCTGCAGAACTATTTCAGTTCATACAGTTGTTTTCTATCACTAGTTCTTTTAACATTGTGGTAATGTTGGTGAAAAAAATCACTGAAAACATTTGCAATGTCAGTGTCATCAGTGACTATGGTGTCATTTACCAGAAGTGAGTGAATTTTATTTGTCTCATCTTTGTGTGTTCCTCCAGTAAGTTCACTGAAGACATTCCAGTTGGAGTTTGTGTTGCTCTTTTTGTTTTCAAGCAATGATTTATAAATATTTTTAGCTTTTTTAATCGTACTTGTTATTTTATTTCTCCATACTTTATATTGTGCATCATTTCCCATAGCATTGAAGTGGTCTCATGTTTTCATAGCATCTAGGATTTCAGTAGTAAGCCAATTAGGTTGGATTTCATTCTTTACTTGATGTACTTTCAGTGGTGCATGCTTAGAGACTACATCCATAAATAAGTCAGTCCACACCCTCAGAGCTTCATCTATGTCATCCATATTTTGGATCATATTCCATGGAACTTTATATAGGTCACTGAGAAATTGTTCTTCATTAAAATTTTTGAATGCTCTGTAAGTGATAGTTTTGTGTGTATTTTTCTTCTTTCTCTTGCATTTAACCTTGCTTGTTAAAAAAGTAGGATAGTGGTCACTAAGACCAACATTTGGTACATTAACACAAGCCACATTGTCTGGTAGGTTGGTATAAATGTTATCAATAAGAGAGCTTGATTTTAGGAGGACAATGCCTGCAACTTGGAAACGAAATATCTACTTAGTAACCTTGAAACTAAAGAATTAGAAAATGTTACATATTTTATAGAATTTTATTGAATGATGTTTTATATCTATCAAATATAATGCAAATTACAGGCATTTATATACCCTCATGTACTTTTCTCAGAATAGTATCTGGTAGGGGCAAATTTTTTTTTTTTTCTTGGTGCTAGATATTATTCTCTGCTGCTGCACTGCTACTTAGATAGCCATCATTTTAACAAATAATTTATTTCCATAGAAAACCAAGGTAAAAATGAGAAAAAGAACTTACTGTTTTACAAATCAAATCCAAATTAATCCAAGAATAAAAAAATAGAAGTCCTATTATTAAAAAGTCCTAAATGAATCTGAGTTCGAGTCCAGATAAAATTCAAAATGGAGGGCGATGATGTCTGCCGTAACCTTCAAAATGCTGTTGTGTCAACAGTTCCTTGTTGAATCACAGAAAATAATATTCCAGTTCTGAATTCCGAATAAATTACAGTGAATGTCTTTGTCCAAGAATTCTGTAGGAGCACTTGTATTTCCAGGGAAAATAATCACTTGAAATTCAATAAAATAAAAATTCAACTCAAACTGGTCACAACATGTTTGGAGCCCGACTGGCTAATTCTTATCATAACATGAGTTATAAGACCAACTAAAATGCAAAACAGATTCCTATATGGGTTCAAAAGTTCATCCTACTGGGAAAATCCAAAAGTTTGTAACAATGAACACATTATTTGTCACATACTCCAGGTATGACCTAGATTCCACTGAATGAATCTTACTCTTAGAAAGAATAATTTAAAAAAAAAAAAAACAGCTGTTTACCATAACCCTCACTGGTTCTGAATCAAGGTCAGAAACTAGATACAGTATTTCCATTATCAGTTCTTTACTTAAATGAATAAAAAAAAAATCAGGTCAAACAGAACTGAACTCAATAGCATCTAATGGAATTAAAAAACATTTAAAACTAACAAACAAGTAATTAATTTAAATATACATAACAATACACTGTATAACATTTATCATTAATCACCTGTCATCAGCTGATAAATGAATATATCATATTTTACCAACCAGCACTTTCTTTGCACAAATGACTATAATTAGTCATTTTGTTACCTCAAGTCAATATGTTGCGAAATCAAAGGGTCAGTCAACTGTATCACTTGGAATAGTTAACACTATGTTTAATATTTCATTAAGATCAAATATTACTCACCACTGGAATTTGAACAACTAGAAAACTTACTGCAGTTTCTGTACATAAAACATGCAATGAACAAAAATGCTCAAAATAACTGGGTTGAGAAATGTGGAAGCTTGCTCCTTTGATCATATGACAAAAGAGATTCTTAGTACATATCACAAAAGGGATTTTTGTGTGAGAAAAAGTAAAATATATTGCAGTACCAATATCAGGTTTCTAACTACACCTCTCCCTCGATAACTCATGCACACTGGGGTCCAAAAACACAGACCACACTAAAAGCGAGGGCCCGAGTTACCGAGGGGCCTCCAAAAAACCTGCTCGACATCCAGAAAACTGCGTGGTTGGGGTTGAGGGGAGGGGGAACTGGGCTGTTTAATGGCTGAATCCTCATTTTATAATCGAGTCAAGAAAAAATCGTCAATAAAGCGCTTTTTCTGATGAAGTTGTTCGTTATTATCTATATATCACATTTATTTTCAAAATGTCCAACATCTGAAAGATCGATAACATGATTGCAACTAGTTTCAACAACCAAACACGGTATGCGAGAACATTCATGTATTACGTCACAGCTTTTTGTTTTGTTGATTAGTCTGGTTCCAGGAGTGTTGTATAATAGTATTTTACGAAACTGGGAGTGTGCGGAGCAGGGAACCACACTAACTGTTGATACACTACCAAACAAGATTCCTTTTAATCAAAAACACATAACATTTATTTCGTCAGACAAATGTCTATGTCGAAACTCAATTTTTGTATTTTTCAATTAGTAAAATATTCGTGCTGTGATTTCATTGAAAAAGTAATAGTGAAACTTCTTATCATACTTGAGGATATCGCTATGTGCGAATTCAAGAATTCTCTGAAACTCGTTTTTCCCACAACAGTCTATATCTGTGAAACAAAGCTCATTCTTTTATGAAGTACTCATTTACTCATAAGCAGAAAGAGATAAGATGTAGTTGGAAATAAGAATCAGAGATATACAAGATGGAGAGTTTAGAGAAAGGATACCTAATAGACATAATGGAGTGATAGATATTCTGAGTGGACAAATATAATGAGAAACAATGTAGATAAACATTAGTGTAGAATTTAGAGAGACAGACAGAACTAGTGTGTATTTTGGATATAAACAGTAGATTACAATATGACTTAGTGTTTTAATTAGTATACCCCTGGTCCCTGCCTCACCCCAAAGTCAACAGAAAGACCCAACAGGGCAGATGGACCGCACCTAACAGGTCAGAATAAGCTTGCAAATTGCACAAGCTTGCAAGAAGTGCAACCTTGCGGATGCTGGTAAGAAAATTATCAGAAAAGGTGCCATGCTTGCACAAGATAACAAATAGTCATTGGCAAGCTTACTTTGATGATACAAACTTGCCACAACCTTGTGGCAAGCTAACAACAAGGATTCATTTTGATCTTAATTATGTCAAATTTTGCTAAGAGGTTTTTTCATCAGAAGTCATTTCAAGATTTTAAAAAACGGTCTCAGTTAGCGGCCATATTATTCTACAGATTGGCACCATTTCTTTAAATCTGAAAGGCGCTCATGCCAGGATGCTTTTTCTCAAGTCTAATTAAAAGTGTTTAAGCAGTAATTGTTGAGAAAGCATTTAAACTATATTTAATATTTGCAGTAACTCTGGCCATATTTGATGGCAGATTGGCATCACTGGTATAAATTTAACAGTTCTTTGTGCCAGAATGCTGTATGCCAAATTTGATCAAAACTGGCATCAATTGTTCTGGAGAAGTTTAAAACAGCAGATGTTACAAGATGCACATCTTTCGGCGATGCAGGGTCTTATCATAAGCTCAAATGGCCTTACAGCCAGGTGATCTAAGAAAGCCTTGCTGATCCAGTCCTCTCAGAACTAAGCTGGCAACAAATAATTATTTAAGCTTAGCCTTATTCACAAAGTTTAATTGAAGATACATGGTACAGAAGAAAATTTATAATAGGGAATCACACTGAACAGATAGCACAAAATGGTGTGCTCTAGCTTATGATAGTTGTATCAATAGTACAGGGACGCATAATTACATGGCAACCTCTGACTTATGACAACTGCATCAATAGTATAGGGGCATATCCTCTGGTTTATGACAAATGCATAAGTTGTACAGGAATACATCATAATATGGCATCCTGCCTTATGACAGCTGCAAAAATAGCACTTGAGCATTCCAGAACATGGCATCCTGACTTCCGACAGCTGCATCAATAGTGCCAGGACATGTCATAACAGAATGTGCACTGGCTTCCAACAGCAGCATAAACTGGAATGTATTACAACATGATGTACTTTGGCTTATGACAGCTGCATAAACTGGAATGTATCACAACATGATGTGCTTTGGCTTATGACAGCTGCATAAAATGCATTGTATTATGACATGATGTGCTTTGGCTTATGACAGCATAACTAGTATATGGACATATCATGTAACCTGGCAAATTTCAGCTGCATAGATAGCTCAGGTGCATGCTGATTTATTGGATTATTTTGTGTAAATCCAAATTACTACAGACTTTGCCTTGTACAGTTACTAAAAATACCTTTTACTGAACAGGAACTTTATTCTGGCCGTCCTGCTGTAATCATTGAGGGCACATGTATACTGAAAGAGAAAAGAATGTCTATATCAGGTTATTTACTAAACAGGAACTTTATTCTGGCCGTCCTAATGTAATCATTGAAGGCACATGTATACTGAAAGAGAAAAGAACATCTATATCAGGTCATTTATTAAACAGGTGAAAACAGAAATGGAACTTAAACTGCTGAAACTAAAAGTTTAAACAGAAAAATTCATTCTGGGCCTTTTTGTCTGTGGACTATTGATATCTCTGTCACAATTTAATAGGCCAGTGTACTGCCCTACACTTTAAAAAATTATAAAATAAACAACACCAACACACAGAATTTGACTGGTTTCGCTTTATTGCTTCATCAGACTGAATTCAATATCATTGATTATGTCATTAAATATATTGTGTTTCTAAGTGATCAATAATGTAAACAACATGACATAAACAAGATGATGTCATACTTACATTTTTAACTTAATTGTCTTAGTCTTTAACAAACAGATGACATGGAAATATGCATATACAGCACAGAATAATGATATTTTAAGACAGAAAAATACAAAATACTGGATCTCAAAGATACGTATATCTCTATTGAACACTATCTCAAAAATTTAATGAATAAATAGAGATAAACAGTTTTATTAATATTTTTATTTTGTATAATGCACATTTGAATAAAATACATATATATAATACCTTGATATATTATTGACGAATGTTCACTATTTTATCAGACAAACTTTAAGGCTTCCTTGAGCACTTTAGTATCATTTGTCTGTGAAAATAAAGCATTATTTCCAATAGAAACACTGCCAAAGGGAACAACTTGCTGTAATTTGCATGATTGGGCATTTAAAAAAAGAAAACTAGTTCAGGAAGCCAAAGTTAGGAGAATGGGCATTCAGAGACCAAAACTTGTATAAATTATGAAATGGAATGCTAAAAGTCAAATCATTCAAGGCTCAACATTACAAAAGTGCATAATAAATATGCATGTTTGTATGCATAATATTAATTCTTTATTTAATAAGGATAGCTCAATTAGAATACATTTAGATTGTCTCCCCTGAGGCCCTTGACTACTCTAATTGTCTAGTTGCAAAATGATGTCAGGTCTCCTGCATTACCAATCACCAACAATACAGCCCCCAGCAAAAAACCTCATCAAATAAGTAGGAATAGATGGAGATATGTACTGCACATGCATGATTTGTGAAACAATTACAATAACACCCAAACTATAACAATTCATTCCAAAAGCAAGGTTCCGAGATGCAAGATACTGTTCCTTAAAACTTTCAACAGATTTAGCTGCTTTAATATAAGCAGGCAAAATGTACCAGATACTTGCCCCCATGCAGGCAAAGAGTACAAGAAACCTTGCCCCCATATGCAGGCAAAAGGTACCAGATCCTTTCCCCCTTGCATATGCAGACCAAAAGTACCAGATTTTTGTCCCAGAATATTTTATACCATACACAGACTGTTTCAATATTGGGTTTTGATAGTTTCAAGAGGTTCTGTATAGCTAATCATAAAATATAGGGACCCAAGATTGTGGTAAAAATCATTTGTAAACAAGTAATACTTAGCCAAGTTTATCCTTTCACATTTTTCAGCCATTTCAATTTATGGAATATAGTTTCAGTTGGTATGTCAAAAGGAGAATCCAAAATGAAGCAAGCAGCTTGCTTTTGAATCTTGTTTATTCTTGCCAACCAGCTCTTAGTGGGTTTCCCCATACTGTCAAAAATCTGTAAATACAGTCCTACCCGTTTATGTCGACATCCTCGGGCCCGAGGATATATTGTCGACATAGGCGGATGTCGAGATAAGTGGGGGGGGTTTCTGAAGAAAACAAAATACAAGTTAAATTCGTCAGCAAGGGGTAACCTGTCGTCGGTGAGTATTTACACTTTGAGAAAACAAACAATGCAAATTTTGATTACATGAAGACAAAACCAGTGTCAAATACACTTGTATATTGACAAATTACATTTGGGTTACCTTTGGGTAATAAAATCCACAATAAAATATTGCATCGGTCACATCCTGATATGAAAAACATTCACTATGATTATTCAATGTCGGCATAAGCACATGGTTGCACTGTTGTTATTTACACGCTTGGAGTACATGTACTTAAATTGGCCTAGATTTTGATTAGTCTGTTCCCATCTTACTGAGGCTACCAAGGGGATGGAGCTATTCACAGGGAAATGAAAACCTGTCAACAAGTTGGTTTAAACAGTACTTGTATTTAGTTAACAGAAGTCATCGTGTAAAGCACATAAAAGCGAACAAGAGATATGCAGCTGATATGATTAATGAAGGCATAATATTGTATACATTGACACATGCTAATGAGGTATGAAAAGAAAATGATTCTTACAATACAATATTGTAACAATGTCAGCTCAATACATTTAAAATTTTTCACAGACATCTTTGCGAGATGCCCCACCCTCAACTTCCTTAACAGCCAGATATTTAGTTTCCAGAGACTGTAAATTTAATCTGCATTTACACTGCCGTTGGTAGCCATTGTAAATATAAATAAAGTTAAAAAGGAAACTTTCACAGCACAATAAACTTGTTTTAATCACCGATCTCTTCAGAAAATGCAAGAATCAGATCAGATTTCATTGCTTTTATTTAAGTCGCCGCGAGAGGCCAACTTTATAGGACCAAACAAAAGCCTGTCTTTTTTATCCGACCGCGACATTAAAGCCTGGTGGCAAGATCAACTAATTGTTGAACAAAGTTTGGGTCGGAACTGGCAGCTGGTCGACATATATGATAAGGCGGTAAAATTAAAGCCTGGCGGCAAGATCAACTAATTGTTGAACAAAGTATGGGTCGGAACTGGCAGCTTATCGACATAAATGATTAGAAAACAAAGGATTTGTTCAAGCTGGGACCAAGGGCTTCTGTCAACATGTACGTTTATTTTTTTATCTCGACGTCGACATAAGCATGACAATTTTGATAGTAATAGTAGACCAAGGGACCGGGACTTTGCTTTTTAGTCGAAATAGGCGGCTTGTCGACATAAGTGATGTTGATATAAGTGGGTAGGACTGTAACTGGCAAACTGTAGGAATTATAATAGAGTATTCTAGTTTGTAGCTATCTCGTATGTTTACTAAGCAAATTTACTTTAATTGCAAGGGATTTACAAACTTATCCAACTTCATTTATTCCATTTTAAATTATTTTCAAGATTGCAACTAAATGCTTTTCGTCTTTAGTATTTCTATCACTTTACCATTTCTTGTCTAAACTGAGAATTGTGTCTGAAATGGAGACCTTCTTAGATGAAGCAATTAATATGCGTTGTTTTTTATTCATTTATAAACATTTTTATTTTGTTTTGATTTTATCCGTTACTCACATCTGTGTTTAGTACTCACTCTGAAACAAATAATTTTACCGAATTTTCATTTCGTCTGTGCATCATTTGTTTTCATTCCATTCATATTCTATTCACATTTGCATTCCAGCTATTATATCAGGTTTCCATGTACAAACTCCAAATTTGCATTCTGATTTTGCATTTATCTCTTATTTTGTTTCCTTTCATTTTGTGTGTGTGTGTGTGATTTGGATTTTTAACGTAGCTTTAATGATTTTTCAGGCATATCGCTACGATGTCTGCAGTGTGGCAGTTTATACTGATGTCCAGCACTGGGGCATCATGCCACAGACATGTAGCATGATGTCCCACCCAGTCACATTATCCTGACACCAGACCGGCCAATCCTAACACTAACCTCTTAATGCTGAGTGCCAAGCAAGGCAGCTGTTAGTACCATTTTTGTAAGTCTTTGGTATGACTCGACCAGGGATAGAACCCACGACCTCCCACATTCGAGGCAGCCTTTCATTTTTATTAATTTGTAACAAATTAAGTCATGACATCCATTTTTTTAACTGTATTAAAATGGAAAACTTTTGCCATACTGAAACCATGCATTAATAAAATTTTAAGTGCATACAACTCAAAACAGCATTAAGTTACAATAAATATACAACCACAATTGAAATAGTTGTAAATATATATATATATATATATATATATATATAGAGCTGGGTCAGCAAATTTAATTTCCCACTTTCTTTTGTTCAAATAAACACTGTAGAGATAAAATTGCTGATGATAATAAAAATAATCACATCATTGAAAGTTGTTAAAATAAATATTTGGGCTTGGAATTTGTGAAAAATAGTACATCTACATAAAGAATCTAATCCCCAGTGTTTCCATTTACCCTCATACATGCCATCAGAGACCTCCTGATTTCCAACCTCCAGTTCAGACACCAAGATTTGTTTTGACTCAAACTGACCTTCAGCTTTGACACCAAGGGTACTTTTGACTAACAATCTTGCACTCCTAGACCCCTAGAGGAAGCATTGGATCGAAGGTTATTTACAAGGTCAATCAACCACAGAAATTTAGTGGCAGCACAAAATACAGGTAAGTAAGTCCATTCATAGAATGCATTCATCTTTCATTTGAATCCTGTATATTATTCATCCTTTTGCATCTGGACACCATTTTCTTACAGTTTTATTTCGGTGGAAAAGTGACTAGTTCTAAGAGGCTGTATCCAAAACAAATAATTTTAAGCAACAGAATTATGTGAAACTACAGTTTCCTCTTACCGTAAACGTGCCAATACAGAGTTTTGTAAAGTCAAAGTGACGTGGCTTGAAAGTCCTTTTGGTCTGACCTGTTGAAGGAACAATCTTCACATCCTGCTTACAAGCTGGGCCTGGGAGGTAGGATAAGATGGAAGGGGAAACACCTGAAATTTAAAACCAAAAGTAATTGGTCACTAAGCAATATTTGACATGTCTTTCTTTTTTAAATCAGGAATGAAAATTCAATCTCTCCACTAGAATCTGACAATATGCCTGAAAATCAGATTCCCAATTGTATATGAAAGATGCAAAACTCAATCTCATACTGATGTTGGACATGATAATAATAATAATAATAATAATGAAGACTTTGTATAGTGCCTAATCTTTAGAAGCTCTAGGCGCTTTACAACATTTGACAACACTTAAAAAACATATATAATGATATATGATTACAAAAATAAAAACAAACACCACGAAATCAGAAAACAGAAAACATGCTGTAAATATTTAAGGTAAGGATACATTATTAGGTCTTTAAGTCTGTTCTTGCAGTTGAAATGGGTGAGTTTTAAGAGCACTCTTGAATGAGATCACTGTGTCTTTGTGTCTAAGTTCAGTGGGCAATTCGTTCCACGTTGCTTGGCCCTGGTATGCAAAAGAATGTTGTCCATATGATTTCATTTTCATAGTGGGAATAATGAGAACACGAGTGTCAGAAGAGAAGCCTAAGTATCTTGTTGGTGTGTACACATGGGTGAGGTCGGATAGGTATGTTGGACTAGAGGCTGTCAGTGAAACGTAGCAGAGAGAACAAATTTTGCGTTTAATTCTGGATCAAATGGATAGCCAGTTAGGGTACAGAGCAGGGGGGAGGCGTGCTGTGATAGTGGTACTCTAAGGATGATCCAAGAAGCTGTGTTTTGAACTTTTTGAAGTTTCTGGAGTAGATATTGCAGCCAAAGGTATCAAACTTTACAGTGAGACCACCCTAAGATAAAATACATTACAAACTTTCTACCACTGAATGAAAAATTGATTTGCTTCCACTGTAAACAAGCATGCAATGTTGAAAACTTACTTAAGATGGAAAGCAGATGCCATTTTTGCAAGTTTGCACAAGTTTTCTAATTTTCTGATATTTATTTCTCTTGTTCCCCACTGTTCAAACAGAACAATCAAAGCATGAGACAGGGAACCAAACTACCTGCGAATGATCATAACGACTTGTTATAACACAACATTCTATTGATAATTCCTTTTTGAAAGGCCATAATCTTTTGAATTTATGTCTAGTAGGGGTCACACATAGTACAGGTACTAACTCTCACAAATTCATTTTGTTTTTCATACTTAAAGCTGTCAACAGGCACTGGGGTACCAGCCTGTTTGTAATTACCTGGGTAATAAAATGAGCCATAGGGTACCAGTTTACTATATACAAGTTTTCTGTCAGTGCTTGTTAAGGCAGCACTCGCTTTGTTTTCACGTTGACAATCCTTTGGGCAGTCTCAAATATGTCTACTTTTCAGTGCCCAGCAGAGGTCTAACTCTCCCAATATAAACTGACCTCCATTATTATGTTTTCCCATGTGACAACCCATTGATTGAGCAAGCGTCGTTAAGTGGCAAGTAACAGAGGGTGGCTATTTGATCTTACTGCACAACTGACATGTTCAGTTACAATCTTAAATAGATTTCACGAACTGTACAATCAAAGTTTTACAGTACAGCTCATGTGTATTTTCAGAACTCCACGCATCATGGTGGGGATGGAGAGAAGGCGGAGAGGATTAAGAAAAAAACCTCCACCATCTCTCAGCACATTCTGATGAAGTTGCTGCAATGGCTTGCAAAGAAATGCTCTTCACAGCATGCTTTCTTGCAGATTTGTCAAGGCTAACCACCACAGAAAAGACATGCTTACGGTATAACACCTGCAAGCATGCTCTTTAGAGGTTTATGGAGAGAGAGAGAGAGAGAGAGAGAGAGAGAGGGACACCAATTTATTTACATTGTTATCAGATGAATATACATATTTCCTAGTTCATATTCAAGATTATGTATTAATATAATAATATAATAATATACTTTATTCAGTAATTTAGGCCACCACCCCATATAACAAAATACATATAATAATAATAATAATAATAATAATAATAGACTTTATTTAGAAAAGGTAACTCAGTTATGAACTAATCTACCTTGAGGCCTTCTATCTATTATGTACAATATATACAGTATATACAACATGATGTGAAGAATCTGGCTTGACACTAATTATTTAAGTGATTTAAAAAATTAAAGTATCAAGCCTGGAACATATGCACAGGCATCTGTGAAAACATAAACATATATAAAATATCATCCAGCATTGAAAAATTCAACTGTGAAAATGATGCAAAACTACAGAAAAGCAGGTGGTATTTATTTTACTAGAACTGTTCAATTGTCTAAAAATTTCATCCATTTGAGACACCGACTATGAAAAGAAGAAATGCTAGGAGCCTGCCATATGTCACTGGGAATGTTGTTCTATGCCAATGGACCAGTATATTGAAAACATTTTTTTAAACAATTCTTTCTTTGGCCTTGGTATAATGAAATTTTTACTTCTTATGGACCTTAAATTTGTAGTACCATCAGCATCTCTTTGGTGAAAGATATTGCTTAGATGTACAGGAATGGTTTTTCTGGATACTCTATACATCAATTTGGCCTTTCTAAGAAATATTCTTTTGTGTATTGTTAAAATCTTTATATTATTCACTGCATCCTGGATATTGTCTATAGACTGATCTAGAATTAAATGGCATGCCCTCTTTTGGAGTCTTAAAAGTGTTGTTACGTTTGAATTAGAGGTATTACCCAAATTACAACAGTCCAGATATGGCTGAATATAACTTTTATAAAAGATGACCCTATACTGAAGAGGAATGTATGTTTTGATTTTCCTCAGTAGCCAAAGATAAGAAGTAACTTTTTTTAAACATGTTTAATGTGAATAGACCAAGTAAGATTGTTATCTACAAATACACCAAGAATTTTATCACGAAAGGTCATAATAAGGCTCACAATAAAATAGAACCTGGAGTTTGTCGCTATCAAGCCTTGCTTATTTTTGTTGTGTTGTAACTAGTAGGGCTTATGTTTTTTTCTGTATTTACGATCATACTGTTTTCCATGCACCATACTTTAAGTTGTTTAGATCATCTTGTATGTTATTTTCAAGTACCGTTTTGGTTTTACCCATCTCAGACAGTGTAGTATCATCTGCAAAGAGGTCAGTGGAAGAAATCGAAGTTCCTATCTTAAGAGAGAAGTCACTAATAAATAGAATGAATAAACAGAGGTCCAAGGATAGAGCCCTGTGGTACTCCACAATTAATATTTTTACTTTGAGAAAGTTGACCATTTAAAGATACTTTTTGCACTCTATTGGTTAAGTATGAAGTAAACCAGTTTAGGGTTCTCACTGCATTGAAAAACTTTTAGTTCTTCAAGCAAAATTTCATGGTCTACAAGATCAAAAATCTTTATGAAAATCAACCATAATGGTGCCTACCATTTCACCCTGATCTAATGCTTTCAGCCATTTAACAATCAAAGATACAAGTTCAGTTTCACAGGAGTGATTCTCTCGAAAGCCAGACTGCCAATGTGGGTATGTGGGAAGGCTTGCCAGTAGCTTCTCATGGGTCGGTGATTCTTCCCAGGGTTTTCCAGGGTTCTTCTTCCATTTATACTGGCCGCCATGTATAGCCTATCTTGTGTTGAAAAATGGCATTAAACCTTACAACAACAACATTATTTAAATATATAATTCATCAGAAACAGCATTTGCAGTCCTAGGAACTCATTTTTATTAGTAAAACGAAAAAGGCTACTGAGAATACTTGCTGTCTGCAAATTCGAACAAAGCAAGATGGTTCATAATCTGCCCCCATCCCCAATTCCATGCTAATTATCTTATCCCAGCAGTATGTTCAGCATAAAGGATACATTCTAAACATGTTCCACGTGCATAATGAATATAATGAAGTACTTTACTCATTATTTAATAACCAATTTTATGCGAAGTTTCTACATTGAATTTGATCTGGTCTACTTTGATTGATTTGAAAGCTGCACTACCAGTGTGTCATATGGTGAAATATGTTACGTTCAAATCTTAGTGGTGGTTACTTGTTCCGATCGAGGTAAAATAATAACTACCAATCAGTAATTAGTGAAGCTTAGTCCCAGCGTGACAGACAGAAAGTACTAGCAAAGCAACAGAGAAAATTCGCTCTAAAGTCATTATAAAGTACTTAACCCCTTAGCTACAACTGCCACATCTAAGTGTCACCTGTAAATAGCTCCTGAACCCCACTGACGCATAAATGCAGTGTCAATAAGCCCCGTTTACTACCCCAGTGTCGCTATGTGCGTATAGTTCGGCAGTACTCGAAACCCCAGTGTCGCATCTACGCAGATGTGACCGCTATGTTAACTAAATGTTGATTGGTTTGAAAGTACAGAAGTTTACATATTTTTGATTATCAGAACCAATGAGAGGACTGTTTACTCAGCATTTTGATACAAGTCTGAAAGCTGAGAGGTTAAATTTAGACACACTGGAAGGGCTTTCCAGCAATTTACGAAACACGTGTAGTTGAGATAAACAAAGATGGATTCCAATTCAGATATGAGCAACTTTGAAGGGTTCAGTGCAAGCGATATCTAAGAGTTTAATGGATCGTTCTTAGAAAATGGATCAGATATTGATGTTAGTCCCATTTCAACACCAGATGTAAGTGATTTTGAATCGGATGACGAGGAGGACATAGTCCCATTTGCACAATGGAGTGATGACCTCGTCGTGTTTGAGATCAATGATTTTGATTCTCATGTTGGTTCAACAATCGAGCTTGGACCACTAAGCAATGAGAAAGATTTTTTTCTCAAGTTTTTTCCTGAATGTCTGGTGGAAAAGCTTGTGAAAGAAACAAACGATTATGCCAAGAAAATGGGGGACCAAAAGCAAGACCTGAAATGGTATGAAACCAGCATCACAGAGATGTGGGCATATCTTAGAATATACAAGATGTGTGTAAGGGAAGGGAGGAGACATGAAGTTTTCATAGGATGCAAACAATGCCAAGTACATTTACGAGTGGATAATGACTGTTTTGAGAGGTACCACTCTCAACTTTGTAATTAGAGTGTGGATTTCATTCATGTTTTTATATGTACATATGTAAATATTGGATTTATTTTGTGGGATTCAAAACAGTTTACATGACTGGGATTTCTTGTATGATGGGATGTAGGAGTATATAAAGTGGAAATATATGAATAACAGACACTATACAAGGTAAGCTGTTTTTTACTTCACCGAAATCCAGCAAAAACTAATGAAATAATAAATAGAAATGTAACCACGTTTTTATTGTCAGTTTCTGTAGTCGGCCAAGATGATGCTCTAGTATTCAGCCTAGCAAACCAGCCTCAGTAGTCTCAGTAACTGATATGATAGCACTCAGCAGTAGTGTTTTGAATCCCACAAAATAAATCCAATATTTACATATGTACATATAAAAACATGAATGAAACCCACACTCTAATTACAAAGCTGAGAGTGGTACCTCTCAAAACAGTCATTATCCGCACATAAATGTACTTGGCATTGTTTGCATCCTATGAAAACTTCATGTCTCCTCCCTTCCCTTACACACACATCTTGTATATTCCAAGATATGCCCACATCTCTGTGATGCTGGTTTCATACCATTTCAGGTCTTGCTTTCGGTCCCCCATTTTCTTGGCATAATCATTTGTTTCTTTCACAAGCTTTTCCACCAGATATTCAGGAAAAAACTTGAGAAAAAAATCTTTCTCATTGCTTAGTGGTCCAAGCTTGATTGTTGAACCAACACGAGAATCAAAATCATTGATCTCGAACACGACGAGGTCATCACTCCATTGTGCAAATGGGACTATGTCCTCTTCGTCATCCAATTCAAAATCACTTACATCTGGTGTTGAAATGGGACTAACATCAATATCTGATCCATTTTCTAAGAATGATCCATTAAACTCTTCGATATCGCTTGCACTGAACCCTTCAAAGTCGCTCATATCTGAATCGGAATCCATCTTTGTTTATCTCAACTACACGTGTTTCGTAAATTGCTGGAAAGCCCTTCCAGTGTGTCTAAATTTAACCTCTCAGCTTTCAAACTTGTATCAAAATGTTGAGTAAACAGTCCTCTCATTGGTTCTGATAATCAAAAATATGTAAACTTCTGTACTTTCAACCAATCAACATTTAGTTAACATAGCGGTCACGTCTGCATAGATGCGACACTGGGGTTTCGAGTACTGCTGAATGATACGCACATAAGCAACACTGGGGTAGTAAATGGGGCTTACTGACACTGCATATATGCATCAATGGGGTTCAGGAGCTATTTACAGGTGACACTTAGATGCGGCAGTCGTAGGTAAAGGGTTAACCAGTGAATGAAGGTGCGGATCGAATAAATAAAATTACCACAGAACTATCAAGGGGGCAGATTTCAAACAGCTGAAGTTTATCACCTTGTGTACATTTTTTTCTTAAATTACATAATAGGACTGGTGTTGTCAATAGTTTTTCTTCTTCACTAATAAATACAAGTACCTGTGGCCACAGCAGTCTTTTGCATATGCAGGAAGTACAATGTGATATATTTTTTGGGTATTCATCCTTATTCCCATGCCCAGACATGTTCTAGATGAGATTTTTTTGCATGAGGAAATTGCTTTATTGCTTCTGTTTTGAAGATAACATCATAAAGTCTTCCATTAGTTTAGGTCAGGCATGAAATTGGTAACAAGTTGTTTTCAAAACATTCATGCAGTGCAAAACATAGGACCTGGTGGCTGAAGTGAATTAAATGGAGCAACAATTAAATAGCCTAAAATGCTGAATAAAACTCAGTGAAAACCAACAAGAAGTCTGTTTGAAAGTTTGTTTTCTTGTCATTCATGAGAATTTCATATAAATATATGATAACTATATCTATATCTGTAATCTGCATATTAGAAATACAACCAGTAAGTCAACATATATAAAGGGGCACCACCTACCTTTCAAATATGGAAAGACCACCAAGTGTATCAATATGTATTGTATCGCAGGCTGTGTATCATGAATAGTATTGATATGCAGCACAGGTGTATCATTTCACCCTTAGCTCTTATGCAGGTTGAATTTGCACGCCTTTTAACTTTTCATTCATTCCACCCCCTTTATTTGATAAAAAAGTCTAATTAATGTTGTAATACAAGTCCAGCTATAAATTCAGTGCAACAATACAACAAATACCAATTTGATTGCAACAGATATTTACACAAATTAAATCAAAACACTGGCGGCACTTAGGTTCATAGAAACGCTCGCTGTCATAGCTGTTATGGGAGACTGACATATTTCATGTTTGAATACAACATTGCACATTGTATTTATAATCATTACACTTACTGAACTAAAAGATATGACTAATACATGCATTTCACTCGATTAAAAAATCTTATTTAATTGGTATTTATTTATTATAGTGCTGCCTCAAGTAGGCATTAGCATTAATTTCACTGATCGAAATTTCATCACATACTGTTATTTACGGTCTATCAAGAATGTAGTCTGTAAAGAAATTTTAACAAAATACATGACTTCTTATTAAAAGTTGATAATTTCATAATGTTGATTCAAATTTCCAGGTCATATCAACCATTTTCGACGATAAAAGGAATGATATATCAAGGTTTCATTTACCAATATTGATCACAATTTTCTTCATGTTCAACAATCATGAGTCAAATTATTGGTACTTTCTAGTAAAAAAAACCATGGGATCCATGACTGACCCCGCATTATAAGCGGGTTTGCAAGTTATCAGGGCATGAGTTATCGAGGGAGTGTGTATTTGGTATACTGCTTTGCAGCTAAAATGGATTAAGTGGAAGACATGGGATTGATTCCTGATCTCTCTCAATTGATCGATAAAATGATGGCTGTTAAATTTATATTTCTCTAACCTGATGTAATGACTTTACACAAATAAAAAATTTATCGGTAGAAGTAATATCAAGTTTGGTCTCTACATTTATCTGAAATTGGTTTAGTGCTTTCTACTGCATATTATGGAATCCCCTACTTAAAACAAAAAAAAAAAACAAAATGCTAATGGATTCAAAGACAGTGATCTCATTCAAGAGCGCTCTTAAAACTCACCTATTTCAACTGCAAGAACATACTTAAAGACCTAATAATGTATCCTTGCCTTAAATATTTACAGCATATTTTCTGTTTCTACTTTCATGGTGTTTGTTTTTAATTTTGTAATTATATCATTATATATGTTTTTTAAGTGTTGTCAAATGTTGTAAAGTGCTTAGAGCTTCTAAAGATTAGGCGCTATACAAAGTCCTCATTATTATTATTATTATTATTTATTTCTAGTACAATAGCACAATGAATCTTTAAAAAATTTCTCAATACTATGTTATCAGGATGTTCACAGATGCATTCATTTCCATATTTCTGTTGCAGTTCATGCAATACACAGTGTTTTAGTATGATATGAAATTCAGTAATATTGCACTTCCTGCAGTGAAAAGAACGATAACAAATGACAGACATCAAATATTTTACAACATAATCACATTAATACTTGACTGATGTGAAACAATATTGCACAAGTTCCAATAGGGGGATCAGGTCAAGTGTTGGGCAGGGGGTGTTCCAAAATTTCAAAAGGGCCCTAACTTTCCTCAAAGGGCACCAAAGCAAAAGTATGTGTGTTGTTATGAATATTTAATTTAATTGTTTGTTTAAAAAAAAAAATTCTTTCATTACATGCTACTGTAATGTACCATTGTAGGTTGGACTTGACCTTGTCCAAAACTGAGTTCATTTCTGCTTGACCTGATTGACTTTTTAAAAAAAAATTTTATTTCATTTTATGTCAACAACTAATATAAAGCTAAATTATTCTCTACGTTTATGGGCTTGATATAAGGATCCTTATTAACAGAATAAATAAATATGTTAATTTGGGTCAGGGTTTTGGATTTTCCTAGTGAATTTTACAGGTTACTGTGTTATAAGTAAACAAGGTTCATTATTAGATCATTCTAGAAGGTTATTTTCCATTAGGTAATGTTTATTTTTTTTAGAAAATGCTAATTGTGACCTAAAGTCAAGTAGAGAACTATAATATTGCAACTGTGAAGATTTTACCATTCGTGCTTTAACATCTAGCACTTTCAAGTTGTATTATGTTGTGACCAGTTTGGGCTATATTTTATTTTCTTCAAATTATTGAATTCAAGTGATTATTTTCTTTGGAAATACAAACGTGCTCTGGTGCAATTGTTGGATAAAGACATTCACTGGAATTTATAGTATATTCAAACCTGGAATTATATTAATGTGAGTCAAAAAAAGACTTGACACATCAACACTTCAATAGCTACCACAGACATGTCATCATCTTCAGTTTTGGAATATTTTCTGGACTGGTACTGAATTTAGTTCAGAACCTTAAATTACTAGGACTTGTGTCTGTAATTCTTGGATTATTTGGGGATTTAATTCGC
>JAECUM010013580.1:0-20001 GCA_016617855.1 Megalonaias nervosa
TTTTTTGTGAGGTCTGGGTAGAACCACTCATCCTTTTTTCAAATTTTTATTTTTTTCTACATTTAGGTTTTCTTCAGTTTTTTAAAGACTATTTTTCTGGTTTCTAAAGACAAAATGAAATCTTAGTGTTTTTTTAGGTCCACTTCTAACCCTAAGTCAAAGTGGGTAAAACAGTCATCTTCCTTATCAGACACTTCGAAGACATAGCAAGCTTCTGGTTATCTCCACTCTCTACTATGAACTCACTGGTTTTCATGAATGATCATTACTCTGTAGGAAAAACAGGAGCCCACCGTAAATCCCAAAACTTAAGAACAGATGAAATTTGATACCAGTGGAAATAAACTGTAACAGTGTGATCAACTGAGACTGCTGCAGCATTTTGTTGTAATCATGGATCTGAAGCAGACGGCAAACGAAAAGCACAGGTCTTACACTGTATCTTTTAGATTTTCTATTCTTAAAAAAGGGGAGAGGGGCGTTAATTAGGGAATATACAGTAGTCTATGATTGGGTTTGCACCAAGTCAAGGAAGTTCCATTCAAGGGGTTACATTATTTGTCTCCCCACAAGGTTCTGTTATGTTACATTTAGGTGTCTGGTGTGTTGTTTGTGCTCAATTTATTGAACATCACTTTGTCTATCGATTGGCATTAAATTTATTGACAGATTCAACGACCAAAATACAACAAAATATTCAGAACTTTTCAAATGACAATATGTGATTTAAAACAAAACTTGAAGGGTTAGTATCATCTACTTACTCCCTTTATTAATAGACAAAATTCATTCTCAATAGACCATGGTTCAATACATGTGCAGTTCTTGCTATACCTATGGTTCAGTTCATAACACTAGTTATTGACCTTAAGTACCAACTTTGTCATGATTTATAATGTTTCAACTTCTTGCAAAAACAGTAATTGAGAAACTGTGTGATGACATTTTACAAAAAGTATGAATTATAACAACAGAAGTCTCTTGAAGGGACTGATGCTCTGTTAGATGAAAAGAATTTCCAGGAATTCAAGATAAGACCATTTCCTCCTTCTGACTGTAAAGTGTTGAGATAATCTCGAATATTCTTCAGTCATAAGAAACTTTTCACATTAGCTGGTGTGATACACATTTTGGATGTCAGTTTGGCACCATTTTCATTTAGGACAAAGTAGACATCATTAGAAGAGTCTATGTGAAAACCTCCTGTCATAATGATCATCCCTGCGGGGGGAGTAATGACAGAAAGATTTTTAAGACAGTTGTTGTAGCAGCCATATTGGATACACGATTGGCACCATTTTCATTAGAACCAGCTAGGCATCACAAGAAAGCTATTGGTGAAAATCCCATGTTGATACAGCCATAAATGTGGGAGGAGTTGAGATAATGATATTTTCAAGATATGACTTTCCATACAGGGGGTAACAAGAACACGATTTTCAAGATGACTGCTTTAAGGCCATATTGGACATCTGATCAGCACCATTTTCATTTAAGACCAACTACATGTCATGTCTTTTCATAAAAACCTTTTGTTGATTTAACCATCCAATCAGGCGGAGTGGTGATAACAAGAGTTTTAAGATGAGTGATGTGTGATGACCATATTGGATGTCAGATTGGTAACAATTTCATTTAAGACCACCTGAACATCATAAAAGAAGCCCTCTGGTGAAAAATCCATGTTACTATGACTTTATCCATGCAGGAAGAATAGCAATAACAAAATGGTTACTGTGGTGGCCATATTAGATGTCAGACTGGCACCATTTCCATTTGCATTTGTGACCAACTAGACACCATAATAAGTCTTTTACTGAAAATGTCATGGTGATGTGATCCATCCTGAAGTGGCTATAACAAAATGTTCAAGATGACTGCTGTGGTGGCCATATTAGAAGTCACATTGGCATGATTTTTACTTACAACCAAGAAGACACTTATATCATTGTAATAAATGTTGTATCACGTGTAACTCATTAACATGATTAACATGTCTGAACATCTCGTTAATCTGAAATGAGCTGCACCTAGGAATTTTCCATTCCAGATTCTCATTAACTTTAGTAATCATTCATTATCTACCAGGGCTTATTATAATAAAACCTTTTTTTTTCTCAACTGTTTTCCTTTCAAATTATTCAATCAGTGATTTAATGACAAATTCTACATTGGCATAAATTTAATCTATTTTGTCAATATTTCAGCCTCAACATAAATAAAATTTTTGTTGCAGTAGGTATGGCTTTAACCTAAAAATTTTGTATGCTAGCAGCCATCAAAGACTTACACTGCAACTCAGCTGGCTACCACACCACAAACTTCAAAATTCTGATTACCAGATATATTGTTTTGAAATGGATATTAATTCCCATCTTACAGTATTTATCATCTTTACTGACTTTGGCCATTACTATCACACAGACATGGACAGACATGCACTAAGTTAAAGTTTTCATTCTTTCCTGATGAGAAAAGTGCACTCAGGTCATTCATAAAGGTCAAGATTTGGGGGACATTGAACACAAAACTGGGGGAAACCCAAAATCCCAAGGTACAATAGTGATATTACATTGGTTTCAGTTTCAGGGAGGTTGGCAAGACCTTTAGGCAAAGACATGTGCACCAGTTATGTAGATCCATGGCAATGTACTTGCTAATGTGGTACAAAAAATAAACTATTACGGCTCTCTAATGCACTTCAACATGAAACAAGCTCCTTTTCTTTGGCTTAATGGAATAATTGCAGCAAAACAGTTAATTGATTCACCCTAATGATTGTGGTTAACTGTACAGTCAATGTACTAATAAATCTACTTGGCCATAAAATTTAATGGGCAATTTCACATATAAATTAACTCCTTCAATGGCAATAAATGTCAGCATAGACAAGTATGCAAACTTTTATGACTTTCCAAATCATGCTTGTAAAATGTACTACAGGAACATACCTAATGACTTTATTATATTTATTATGTTAGTAAAATGAAATATGTTTCGACTTCAAACTGGCTTTTCAATGGCAGGCAGGTGCTTTAATAAATATACATTGATAAATTCATTACAGCCAATACTGAGATTAACCGAACAATTACCTGAAAATGAACAACCTGGCTTAATCACTGGTATATAATTTTCTATAATGTTTCTGATGAAAATAATTAATTTTGTGTTTACACTGAAAGTTCCACAGGATCGGGAGAAAGATAATGACATGACATTTTTAGCCTGAATGCAATGCCATATAATGAAAAGAGTCTAGGTGTCTAACAATGTTAATCCAAAGTGAGACAAACAATTCAGATATAATAATGATCCACACACAGCCCATAGCAAGACTGGTATCCATTGAAATTTACAATACTATACTGAGAACTGATGGCAGACCAGAGAACCATGGAGATTGTAAATTTCTGGTCTGATCATTTTGGTCAGGGTCTATTCTAGCACCAAAACTTTGGGGTGGGGATGGGAGTGGGGGAGATGGGCTATCTGAATATGAGGATGATTAAACAGAAGTAAACAAAGCTAAGGCTTGCAAATATTTTGTGATTTTTGCCCAGTTTGTTGATTTTTTGGCATAATGTTTAAGAAGAAGTCTTAATGAATCAAATATGAAAGAATTGACCATGTTTTGATTCAAATCTATGTCTTTTCATATCAACCCACCCACCCACCCCCGTTTGTAAGCATATTGGTATTGATATACCATACTGTACATGAATGAATAAAGTCTGATCTTCTTTGGTTTGTGCTGCATTAATGCTTTTGGCATGTCAAGAAAAATGTCTATTTTTAATTAACAGGTCCTTAAGAAATGACCATTTGTTTTTTTCATCTGGTTCAAGAACAAGTGACCTTATAAATAATATCCTAAACAATTTTACAATTTGTGATTAAATTGTTTCAGACTTTAGAAATTTAAAATAATTTCAGGGGTCTTCCATTTCCAATAATCAGGGTATCTTAATCTTAACAAGAAGTATCATTCTTCATATTGATAAATATAACAAAATAATCATTGTTCATACTGACAAATAAAACAGATGTATCATTTTTCATACTGACAAATATAACAAATGTATAGTTCTTCATACTGACAAATACAACAAAACAGAGTTCTAGATAAGGGTTTAATAAACTGGGTATTTTAAGAACACTGTAAAACATAAACTTACTATTCCAGGCTGAGTCTTAACCATCAAGCTGTTAATAATGTCTTTCTGAATAAGTCACATGGTTTAGTAACCGGCCTAATTCAAGGTGTGTTCAATTATATGTTTCTGTACAAGTGTTCATACAATGATCAAGTACTACTATTTCAAATATGAACAAGCATCCAGATCCTGAATCTATAGCAAAACTGTATAAAGATCAAACATGCCATAATAAAACACTGTGCTTATGGCATAATCAATACATGCCAAAAACTTTAGATGCTTAAAATTAAACTTGTTTAAAAAGTTTAATGCATTAAATAATAAGCAACTACTCTGATCAGCTAGAGCAAAGATGTAAACATAGGATCAATTTTTATCTGATTGCATTTTATGTTCCTCCTTTCCATTAAATGCAACATTTTTCGCCATTTTACAGACAATGTTTTTTACTCTCTACTTCAAGTTTAGGCCTAAGTTAAACAAAACCAGCTATTTTGCCAATAATCTGAAAAAAGATAGTTTCTTCTTAAATAAGTAATATTACTTGCAATGTTTCATTAGCTATCTGGGTGAAATAAATACCATTTTAAAATTAACCTTACACAATGTAAATGGTAGATTTATGGGAAAGGATGTTTTTATGTTGACTTCAAATTGGTAAGGAAACTGGACTACTTTTTATCATTATGTTTAATATATCTCTATCCAGATCTTTACTTTATCAAACAAATGATCAGATTAAAATCAGACCTTCAGAATGCTGCACTGAGATTTGATGGATACTAATGAGGCCATGCTCTGTTTATCTTGTGTTTCACCAATCAAATCATAGCTTTCAAAATTCTGACACTGACACATATCATTCGGAACATATCATTACTAATGATAACTCTCCCTAATATGAAATGCAATGCTTTATCTAATAGTCTACAAAAAATAACTCTCTGGGAACTCCAAATGTCACCAAAACAAAACTTATATTGGTGTCTGTACGATCTCCATGTATGACAGTGGAGATCTGAATTTAATCAGATTGTCAAAATGAATTATTACTCAATAAAATCAATATGTGTGTGAGTATGATTTGGATTTTTAAGGTAGCTTTAACAATTTGTCAGTCATATTGCTATGATGCCTGCAGTGTGGCAGTTTATAGTGATGTCTACCACTGGGGCATCATGCTGCAGACATGTGGCATCATGTCCCACCCAGTCTCATTATTCCAATACCAAACCAACCAGTCCTAACGCTAACCTCTTAACGCTGAGTGCCAAGTGAGGCAGCTGCGAGTACCATTTTTAAAAGTCTTTGATATGACTCGGCCAGGGTTCAAAAACCTGTGACCTCCTGCATCTGAGGCAGATGCTCAAACCACTTACACCACCAAAATGGTAATAAAATCAATATAAATGTCACCATCATTGAACACTTAACATACACTTATGAGCAAGGCATGCCACTGCCTCAATGTTAACAAATATTCTATAAAAGAAACTTTTCTGATACATAAAAAACAGACCCCTCCAAAATAAAACTCAACATTTTGGAAACATTAATCAAAATTGATGAAGCCTTTTAATTGGTTGGAATATTTCAGAGTAAGAATTAGAGTTGAGTCAACTTCAATGAAATCATGGTATGATGTATTAAGTCAACTTTCAGCAACATGATTTTTAAAAAATATGTTTAATCAAGTTCTGAAAATGCCAAGTCTTCAAAATTCTGACAATTATGTTTTCAAAAGTATTCTAGATTATTATTCAACCTTAGTTATGACTATGTCCCCTGATTTACACGACTTTGTATCATTCAGATATCAACATGATGATTTTCTGTGATGACAACAAAGATTTATTTGCCAAGTTTAGTGAATAAAAAGATTTTGATCTTCACAATATAAAGCATATATTTAACTTGAGAAATTACTTTGCAATCTCTGATCTCTCCTTATATCTCGTCCTAACCACTGGATTTAAGATATCATTATTATTTAACAATATATTCTTTTAAAATCAGTTGTATACAACCAACTCTCTCAATTTTTCTTTAAAAATCGATTATGGCTCGGCAACAATTAGATGTACTAGTACCATTACTATCTGTATAAAATGAACACCTGTTAGGTAGGCAATCCTTTACTGTTTACTGCCATTAGTACTTTTTTCTGTCAAAAATAATGACATGACCTTCAAGTTCATCAAAATATATCACTCCCATTCAGTGTGTGACAGCTAAACTCCCAAGCTGTAAGTGGCATTTATGTGTACTAACTATCCCCATTCAAACTCTGACCATGGCAAAACTGTGGTGCCAGTCATTCTGGCATATATACAAACCATTAACATTATTCTAATTAGATGTGTGTGAACTAATATATCCAAAAGTTACAAGCAAACAAGCTGGTACCTGAACAGTCTTAAAAAGTACTTTGTTCCCTATTGATCAAATGACTTCAGAAGTGAACTCAAATTGGAAAACAACCTGGCTTAGCTTACATATTCAGGAGGAAAAAGGCTTTTGTCATGTGGCTTCTCAAGTTTACTCTTTACAGAATTAATTTAGTGACTGATGTAAGGATTGCCTTTTGACATTCAGATTTACAGCTCCAAAACTTCAATGCAACTCCTTCACAGACTAAATGGTGATTGGAAAATGTATGCATTTACCATGTTCTTTAAACTCAGTGGACTGTCAATTATTTTATTTTAAATTTGGATTTATTTTTTCCTTCCATCCTCAACTGACGCATTTACTCTGTACATCTTGCACTACAGACTGGTAAGTTATAGACTGTAATACACAAGTAATTTTGATGTGATTATGAAAAATGGCTATAAATGAACACATACAAGCAGCCCCACTTCAACAGCAGACTCAGTTTTGCTGTTGCTCCATTTTATAAATATTATTATCAAGCAGTAAAAATTTCCAGAAAAAGAGGTAATTTTGGGGGGTCCTTAAATTCATGTATTTGCCCATCAAAATTTGAAGATTTATAGAAATTTAATATCATAGCTCAACCCAAAATAAATACAAACTATGCTAACAACTAATGGTGGTCACCTGAATGGTTAATACAGTACTGCCAGTATTGAGTACCAACACCTGTCAATATTATTCCATTACATCATGTGTACGTTGAAATGCTCTGTATGAAATAGAACTGATGAAGCCAACACCACCAAGTCAAGTAGTTAATGGAAATGTATCTGTACGACCTTTCACTTAAACCATTGTCCATAAAGTTGTACCAAAATTATGTTCCAACAATCATATTATGAAGATCATGTAATCATTCCATATGTGAACCTAACACATGACCTTGGATGTATAGTAGGTGAGGCAGCTCATGGTAAGTATCAGAGAGAATGGTACTAATTATCCTTAACTTTGAGAAAACTGGACTTCTGTAATTTTGCAACTTTGGGACTATTTACTAATGCTTGTTTTACGGTAGAAAATAGTGATTAGTGCCCAGACATTTTTTGGGGATTCATATATTTTCTTAAATTTTCTCATAAACAAAGTCAAATTCTCAAAACAAACACTATAAATAACTATTTTTGATGAAATATAAATCAATGAAATGTTGGTAATGTCCACTGGTGGCAACACTTTATGAAATAATTATGATTTATAACAGCTTAAATTTTTTCAAAAATTCAGATTCAGTGTAATGATCATAAATTAGATATGGTCTCTTGTATTCAAACGTGCAAAGTGTCAATCTAACTCATGCCCATGAACATTTCCTTGAGAACTTAACTAAGTGCTGACTGTGTTTTGATCTGCAACTTGCAGAAGTGTTTGTTGCATTTTTACAATTAATTAAAAAGTATATCTGCTTTTCATTATCATGTTTATTACACTTTTGTATGTATCAAAGGGGAGGAGAAAAGTTAAAGGCATTTAAATTCTTCCTGCAAAAAAGCTAGCAGTCATGGTTATGTTTCAAGTCAATTCATTTACACTGATCAATTGAACACAGTTTTCAAAATAATTAAGTACAATCATTAAAGCAGATAACAATAATCTGTGATCAAAGACAACACGGGAACCAACCAAAAGGTGTACTTGCTGAGTGAAAGCCAAGTTTCATTAATAGAGTTCATTATGGAGAAACGAGATCCTAATTTTGTAGCAACTTCAAATTCTTGAGTTGGATTTCAGAAGTTTGCTCAAGGATGATCAGAAATTTCATGAATACTGTACTTGCAATGAAATCATAGCATCAACATTTAACTAACAACATGTTTTGACACTGTTCTTTCTTGAAGTAAATGTCCTTTTGGGAAAAGATACTTTAGTTCAGTTCTAAATCAAGAATAACACTAAAATGCATCCACATTCACATGCAAAAAGTTGTAAAGTAATAAATAATGTTTTTGCTGTTACACGTGTGGTGTGAAATGAACCCACTGGAATAATGTTTTTAAAGAATATTTTTTAACGATTAATTATCTTAAAAATAGTGGCAATTCATACAAATAATCAAATAACTTTGATTGTCCCCATCCCAATTTAGTTTCTCCTTACCAATGTCCATTCCATTCTTCATTTTTCAGAAGTATCTTGGTAACCCATGCCTATACAGTACTAACTTTTTGGACTCCACAGTGCATGAGTTATTCAGGGAGGGGTGAACATGTTTGTATTTATCTATGCTTACATATCAGTAAATTATTCATTTATCTAGTGTTTAACTTTTTCAGTGTGAAAAGGGGGTGGTTCAGTTTACTGGATACCCCTCCCCCCCAATTCCCCTCTGGTTTTGCCAGTGATATTGTCTAAGGCTGTGATCAATATCAGGCAGGGAAAAATGTTATGTGTTTATGCTTTGTACACCTGTGGTTGTATCCAGTGAAACTGCTCTTTACTAAGTAATAAAATCTGTACTGGATCACACTGATGTCATTGGTTTTCATGGATACATAAGATGATTTGTTGATTTCTCTTTTATTGCACCTGGGACAACCTTGTACACACGAACATTTACATAATTTGGAACAAAAGAAGGTAAAATATTTCATATCATGTAAGAATTTTGTTACAGTGCACTGTAAGAGAGTGTAATTAACACAAAGCCCATAACTTCATAAACTGAGAGATGGGTCAAGGTTCAATATGTAAACTGTCCTTTTAACCTTGCTTGTAAAAGAAAGAAAGAAAACTTGGGTTATGGTAGAACCTGAAAATGAAATGAGTGAGGGCAAACTTTATTAAGAATCTTGTATGCAACTGTATAAATGTAAGGATAGATATAAGAAAGTTATATAAAAAATACCTAGAATTATTTCTCTGCTATTATATAAATTAAAATGGACAACTTTTCTTTCAAAATAATAACCTGTACATTATAAAAATTATTTCACCAATCTCATTTAACAATAAATGTGCATGGTGGCCCACATCACAAGGAAAGAATAAATTTAGCAAAATCAAGCTGTTTCGATATGTCATGGTATTAACATAGCACTGTGTCACTCAGGATACCTTGGACAGGGGACACTCTCCCATCTCAAAATATGGAGACACAAAAATTTTTTCAAACAGAATCTTAATAAGAAAAATACTAGGATTGTACCTAATGCACTAGCAGTGGAAAATAAAAGAAAAACTAGATGATCTTATTTGCTTTATAGTTTTGCCACCCTAATTTTACCATTTGCAATCACTGTCATCTTTTCCTTGGACATGTACATTACTGTAATGAATGTTTTGTTAACTACTCAAGTGATTCATCAAAAACATGACAGGTCTGAATACCTGATTCACCTGAAAATAGCTGCACAATGGAATTTTGCATTCCAGATATTGTAATTATTTACCCTTAGTGTTCTTTCAGTATCTACCAGCATTTATAATAACAATTTCCATTTTCTTTGAATTTTTTTTCCAAGCTAATAATTATTTAAAAAATGATAAACTGTGTACTCTGAAATTGTTTTACCCCAGAATTTTTTTTCCTACTGTTATTATTTCAATCTTGAAAGAACATCACACAAGTGACTACACTGCAATTTGGCAGATTACTATAAACCTATATATTTTGATTGCCAGACATTTTAAAAATGAAAATTATTTGTCATATTCAAGCTTTTATAGCCTCTGGTGACTTCAGCCATTGATAACACCAAAAAAGACATGGAGAGATGTGCACAGAAGGAAAACAGGAGGGAGTTTTTATGATTTTTTTGTTTCAACTCCCTTTAGCTCAAATAACACATTGTACCGTCTGTCATTTTCTTTATTTTTCTTAACAAGCCACAAAATTTTTTTTGCCTTTTTACCATTAGCATCAATAGATTTAACTTTTGGGACCTGGATGTAAAGTGTAAAATCTAATTGCCATCTTCTCAAATAATGACCACGGATACCATTAGCATAAATAGATTTAACTTTTGGGTCCTGGGTGTAGTGTGTGACATCGTGGTATCTTTTCAAATAATGGCCATGGATACCTTCTAGTCTAAAAAGAATAACTACTCAGTATCTGGTAACACATCATTCAGAACAGAATAAATAAACATCAAATAAAGGAAGTAAAACAGTTATGGTGAAATCTTGTTCTAGCGCCCACTTAAACGCACAGAGATGCTTGCTTATCATAATGAAAATCGCTTTCCTAAAGGCAAATAATTTATCAAAGATGACAATGGGTGACATTCACTTCTCGACTTCCAATTATTCAATTCATGAAAAGTAAATACTGTTAAATTACAGCCTGGAGCATATGCTTGTACATCACTTAGACAATCAAAGATTTTCCATAGCAACAAGTTTTCCAGCAAAGGCTTGCAAAGGTAGGTATATGATACTCTCCAAATATAATACATACCCAAGTACAGGTAGCACAGACCCTGATAATGAACTAGTAGTTTAGGGAATACACTCTAAATCATAAGTTGATTGATAATTATGGACCCTAATCTGCTGCTGCAAAATGAGTCAGAATACCAGGGTCTAGATTGCAAAACACATGAGCATGCTGAACAGGGTCTACACTGTAAATGACAAGCAGAATGAACATCATGGACCCAGATCTGCCACATAAGCCAGCAAGATCAAGGTCTACACTGTCAATTATTAGTAGAATGAACAACATAACTCTGATCTGCCATTGATAATGAGCCTGCTGAACAGGGTCTACACTGTAAATCATAAGTAGAATAAACATCATGGACCATGATCTGCTGGCCTATAATGTTATGACAGATCAGGGTCAATGCTGTTTGTAGCTGGATATGCAACTTACATGAATCAATATGAAAAAACTATTTGTAAAGATTCATCTAATGAGTGAAGTGACCCCACCACCTAACCTAAGTGCTTAATCTACACCATAACGAGCAGAAGATAGACTATACATGGTGACCAGTTTAGCTCCTGGAGGAAAAACCTGGGAGAACCCTGGTAAGAACTACTGACCCACTGGAAGCAACTGGCAAGCTTACTCACATACCCACCTTGGCCGAGCCTGAAAATCGAACTGACGTGACAGATGTGAGTTGGCAGTGGTCGATAAAAGTGAATGCTTTAGACCACTCAGCCACCCAGGCTGCCCCCCACCCCCTGAATGAGCTTTACACTGCATAGTGGCATTTCTGAATTTTCATAGATATATCATTTGTATTTGTTTTAAATAAAAGTGGTCAAGATACTGCTGTCCCTCAATATAATATGGTTCTTCATATAACACAAGGATATTCATGTAGTTTCGATACTGAACATTTGTCCCTCTAAGACAACCTCACTTATAAGATGGTACAATTTTATGACTGCCCTTAAGTGTTATAGTAAAGGAAATGTATAATGAGTTTGTAAACCATACAGAAAGAAATGAGATAATAATGCGCCACCAAATTTGTATTATATTTGCTTGCATATAATGTTTACCCCACCTGTTGTAATATAATGTACTAGCAGATCAGGATCCTGCAGTTCTTTATACTTATGATTTCATATGAACAGCTTAGACTGTGAACTGCTGACTCAGTGTGCAACACCATATCTTAGTCCAGTGGTGGAAAATCCATTCAGGTTACCAGGCACATATTGGAAATTTATTGGGCCAGTAAAATGTTCTGTCACCTGCCCAGGATTTGATATAAAATGTGCAAGAAAAGTCCAATTTTTGTGTTATTTCAGGAAAATCTAACTCTAGCTATGTAGCCCCTTCAGGAATTTTTCCATCCCTGAAGGTCCAAATTGTTTGCAGTTGGCTGTACACTATATATAATTACATATGATAATTTATATTTACATGTCCTGACATATATTGACCACGGAAATTGTCAGTGGCAGAACAATATTATAATCTAAAGATTCAACTTGTTAGTGAGAATTCCACAAACCCACCAACAACTCTCTGGTAAAACTGCATACTGACGTAAGTACATAGTAGACTAAAAGCATTCAATAGTTAGGCTGACAAAAATACCGATTTATGAGGCTACTTATGGCCAATCCAATATCTTATTAATGCTGAGTGTTCGTATATGTGATGTGCTTTCACTCAGCATGCAAAACCCTCCAGTGCAAATCTATGTGTTGTTAAACTGGTATTAAAAGCAAATGAACCTAAATGTGGTTCACAGTATTAAAAGATAAAAGTTGTTATATTATAGCTATTGCAGCTAGAGATTTGTATACTTCAGGTGCATGAAATTTTAATTAAGTCCAACTGGGTCCAGGTTTTATTATAGCTACCTTGCTATTTCTTTTGAATATTTATCAATATAGAGAGTACTTATCAGGAAAGCATTTATGTTTGACTAGTTTTTGAAGGAGAGTATTTTTTTTATCTGTCTTTAACAGGGCAGCAGTTGTCAAGAACACAATGTACGAGACTTATTTAAAGAAGACGACAAATCAGCTACGTGAAGACTTGAAGCAAACAATGAAGGTGTATAACACAGAGAAGGAAAACTTAATGAAACAGCTGTCCAATCTGAGGCATAAAACAGAGATACAATCTAGCTCATTAGGTTCTGTCAACGAGGATAATCCATCATCGGACTTCATGAACAGTGAAGAATCTTTAAACCAAAAATCTAGATATTTTCGTGCCCCTGATATCTTTGCTAAGAAGAAACAGAGATGGGATAATGGCAAAAACAGTGACTACAAAGCTGGACAGGAGAAAAAGAAGAAAGTACGAGAGGAACTTAAATTACCCGTAATCTACTCAGCATCCAAGCGGTCTGAGTGGGAATCTGGAAAGTACATGACGAAAAGGGGGGCGCTCCTTGGATCAATGGAACCACTTTCTGGGACTGATCCAATAGCTAAAGTCTTGCTTAATGAGGGATTAAAAATTCCAAAAGTAAATGACCCACAAAGATGTGACTCTGTAATTGATACTTCCCAATCAAAGTCATCAAAAAAGAAAGTGACATTTGCCGATGAGAACCAAGGAAAACTATCTCATGTAACAGAAATTGAACACAACAGAACAGAATACCTTCAACCATACCGTCAGCCATATTTCTTGCCAGGAATAGTGGGACACAAAAACCAATTTTCTAATATAGCCAAGAAGAACAAAAAGGGAAACAAAACCAAACTACCGCCTTTGGTGTCAGACTCAAAAAAGGAGATACTACTAAAGAACCCAGCGAAAGCCTCGAGCAAGTGAACGAATGGAAAGCTCTGTATGTCAATATAATTGACCGTGAGGAGCGCACACAAGCTCTGTCAGATATTCTGTATGCTGTGAGACTAAAGATGATGGAAAATGAACAGTCTCTGAGAGGACAGTCTGAAACATCCCCAAGATATGAACATACATTGTGTAATTTCCTGCTTAATGGTCAGCAAGCCATCAACAAAGTCACACACCGAAATGAACTTGGAAAGGTAAAATATACATCTTGCACTTATAGTCCATTATTTCAATTAAGAAACTTGCTATAATCACACAACAAAATGTTTTGTTTTCTTCTGAAAATAGCATTCTGATTAAAATATGAAACTGAAAAATAAAGTGACTGTAAAAAAAGAAGATAATTCACAAAATTTTATTTGCTAATCAGTATATCATAAAAATTGTGTGCACAAATAATTTTCAAATATCTGGGGGACAAAAATGTAATTGTATCAAAATATCTGGAGTTGTTTATCATGTATACTCACAAATCTAACTAGAAACTGCACAGATCCAGATCTGCTGTTGCATAATGCAATGAAAGATCTGTGTCTATGCAGTCAGCTAGGATAAATCAGTGTAACCAACAACATCAACCATGATCCGCCAGTGCATTATACAATAACAGACCAGAATCTATGTTGTCTGCAGTTGGTCATATCTGTGTATACTTCTCAGTATAATCTCTGTCTCTGACTTCAATAAACTTTCAGACAAAATCTTAACAATTTTGACCATCAACTTAAATAGACAAGACCAGAAAGACAGGGTCTCCTGACAACTGACTTTGTCTCCTCATAGACTGACATGAGCAACTAACGTATCAAATGGAACTCCTAACATATCAGCTTATAAACTTTAGACCTATAGTAACATTATCCAGAATTTTTCAGTTGAATACAGCAAATAATGTTGATCATATCTTATTTTCAAAAGCCTGAAACAAAACAATGATGAACCAAACTTTCTTCTTAAGCAGGTGAGACAACAACAAAACTCCTAGTATACCAACATATAAACTTTAGACCTATCCTAAATTTTCAGTTAAAAACAAAAATTGAGGCTGAAGAAGATTCAGTTTCAAGAACTTTAATACAAGGCATACCGGTAAACATCATTTGCCATGATGCAACCAGCTTTCTGCTTAAGATGAACTCTATCATTTCAGCATATAAATTCTAGACATCATAATTATATCAAACCAATGTTTCAATTGAAAGCAGAAACAAATATAAAAAATATACAACTTTCAAAAACTTAAATGCAAAACTTGAACAGTTAATGATGCTGCTGCTGTCAAAGAAAAAGTGACTACTCTATCTCACCATACACACAAATGCAGATAAAATTATACTTTTACCTTTAATTATTTGTACACCCCAACAATAACAAATTAAAACAAATTGTAGCTCATACAATCATTACCTTACACTTAACAATATGCACTAAGTAATTATTGGATTACTTAACAATACATACCAATGTAATTAACTGATTACATAACAATGTGTACCAGCATAATTACCTTGTTACTTAACAATGTTTACTGCTTTAATTAACTAATCTTTGTAAACCTAAATTTCTGACAAATATGGTTGTAACGCTATATCAACCAATACATTACAGCACTTAAATGCTGCTATAATACAGTATTCATAACCTAAAATTTTGCTGTAACACTGTATTAACCAATTTATTACAACCCCTTAAATTTTCCTATAAAACTACACGGCCTTCCATGTTGGAGGGTGAGTTGCCAAAGTAAGCAGGGGGGTTTGGGGCATCTCCCCAAATGGGGATATTTTTTTAAAGTAGCCGGGTGCAGATAAAAAGTAACCACTTCAATCACCCAGCTCCTGGCTGATAAGGAAAGCCCTGAACTAGATAAAGTAATATACTGTTTAAAATGGTCAAATTTAATAAATTATATCATTATAATATACTTTAATTTTGCTGGCAAGGAAATCCCAAATACCTGAATTTACTACTAAGTTAAAAACATGAAATAATATAACAATAAAGTACCACATTTAAATACTCATCTGGAAATCAATAGGTGTTGAATGGTATTTCAACCACAAAATGCATATATAGGACTATCACATCAATAGAAAATGAATAAAAATCAAATTGCATGATTCAAGACTGAATTTTCCTCCAAATGCAAGCGGATTCCTTCAGTATTATAAGGCAAGGAAAATATATGACTGCTGCAATATACCATGAAATATGCAGTCCACTTTCAATGTGCAATTTAATGGGACACGTAGACTTTTTGTTTCGTTAAAATTAAAAGCTCAACTAGACAGGACAATACTTCATTCAAAGTAATAAAATAGGACTGTAAAAGAAAAGATTTTATGGCACTTCAACTAGTTAATACTTGAGATTTCAACTGAGGACACTATATTTCTTCAATTGCTAGAATAGGCCTATACCTTCACCTGAGAAAGTACACAGCTAATGTCTATCAATCCACAGAATTGACCTTTCCTACCATAATTGTGTCTGCTCCTGTGATTTTCTTGCATAAAAAATCAATATGCATGTATACACCAACCTATAAAGATGTCTCGGGGTCAGTTCAGCTAAATCTTGTGCAGAGATTAATTCACAACTTGTACTGGGTGCTGTAAATAACCATTTTCTGTATGGATACCAATTTCTTGGATTTGTGGTTTTAAAAATTTTAATTAAAATATCCAATGAAAATATCTTCATCATAAATATAATTCTACTAGAATTAATTCCAGTACAACCTGATTTGTGTTTGTAAAACAAACATGCCTGAAAGTATATATAAAAAGTTCAGAATTTAGACAAACTGGCAAAAAAATCTCTTTAAAGCTTGTCATATGCATAGCATATGAACATACAGACCAAATGTTATTTCTCTATCTAATGTGTGTTGTTAATTTTAAAGTCAGTCGAAAAAGGTCACAAACATGTATAAAAAAATTAACAATTGCTAAAACAAGGACAAATGTCATAAGTCATTTACATATGCATACAAAAAAAGCATAAGAAATTTCATGAGTGTTTTGCTTATTCTTGCTAACAAGGATTTTATTAAAATAAATCTAAGTGCAACAAGTTCAAAATGTTTCAACAAAACTGAGTCCCTCAAAGGAATGAATCTCTACTGGCAAAAAGAATTTCCAGGCATTCAAAACAGGACTATTTCTTCTTTTTAACTGTTGAATATTTTTTGAGTGTTGAAACAGTCTCAATATTCTTCAGCAGTAAGAAGGTTTTCAAATTGGCTGCCGTGGTGGACATATCTTTCTGTTTTGGTGAAGTAACAAGAACACGATTATAAAGATAGCTGCCATGGTGAGAAACTGGATATCAGACTGGCACCAATTCCATCCAAGACCAACCAGACATCACAAGAAGTCTTTTGTTAAAACACAATACTGATACGACCATCCATCAGGGAGAAGTAGCAATAACAAAATTTTCAAGATGGGTCCATTCAGTTTGTTAAGAGTAATCAGTAGAAGAAACAACAAAGATTCTGATCTGGTGGTGCATTATGTGACAACAGATCAGAGTCTATGTTGTTTACAGCTGGACCTGACTTATAAGTGGGTATATGTGGTAGGAAGTAATTTATTTTTGAACTCACTATAACATGACTCTCTTATTGATGAAGGTTCCTTTCAATTTACAAACAAATAAAAGACAAATACACAGGAAACAAATTATCTTCACATATCTTCTAAACACAAATAGTTCTTTACCAGGCATGTTACAAGCTGAATATAATTATATCTACTGTCTGGATCAATGTTCCTTCACCCAGCTCACCCTAAACTTGTCTAAATTATGATCTAATCAACTCTGAAATATGACCCTATTTATTGACAAAAGGTATGGATGAGTAAATGCAATTTTACAATGTGATTAATCAATCTAGCCATCCTATGTGACAAGCATTCAGATCAATTCAGGGACATCTACATCAACTTTAAATCTCAACATTTCTCAGCTAATTGAAATATTGGCCAAAGTATTTTAAAAAATTTAGAGCTACTCAGACAAAGCCTAGTTAAGTAGCCACTACTGCAGTGTCTTCATTGCATTACATCATCATTTTCATAAAACGCTATAGCAAATTCGTGGTATTATCTTGAACTGAAGTAAGCAGCAGTACTCCTATTAGTAGAGCATCAGGCTCTTAATTGAGGGGTTGCAGGTTGATAGGCCAACCCATGTTGGGTGCCTGTGTGTGTGTCCTTGGAAAGACACTTAGCCCTCATTACCTCAGCCATCTTCGCTAGCCAAGGTTCTGATAACCCTATCTACACCTTGGCATATCGAGCAGATATTTCTGTGCTTCAGGTCCATGAATTTCATTGGATGCGGTGGCAAGCCACTGCATCCAATCAAAATTACGTTGTTCAAATCTGAACTGTTCCTACGTGATTAAGACAAGAAGAGCACACAATCTGAATGGACTGATAAATAAGTAATTTTCCAGTGCCAGTCTGTGTTTGCACAAATACCTTTCACTCAAATACACCTGTACTGGTTGCCCTCTGGTACACAGTCATACTTTCAATGTTAAACTTAAAAAAGTATCCTTTCTAGGTCAATTGCAACCACCATTTTTGGCAGATGCACCACACTATTGGTTAGTTGGCATTATATACAAAGGGGGGCAACACATGAAATCCAATAGAAGTCGCTAGCACAAAGCACCAAAATAGCTGTATGATCAGCCAAGGTGTAGATAGGGTTATTGGAACCCTGGCTAGCAAAGATGTACCTCAGCATGAGTTTGCTTTTCCTGATAGTTGTGTCCAATTTGAAGCAAATGTTTGCCTGTAAACTGACTATAAGCTATGTTTCACAAAAAAATGATTTAGTGCAGCAAAGACTCTAAAATAGTGGGCATTTATCTTGGTTGGCCTTTATGTTCATGAAGCTGTCTACAACATTGTCACATAAAGCCACTGAATTTTCATGTCTACTGTCTGTCTATGGCTGTCTACAAAACTGTCAGATAAAGTCAATGCTCAAATACACTAAAGCAGTGAGCATTTATCTTGGTTGGTCTTCGTGTCAGTGAGGCTTTCTACAACACTGTCACATAAAGCCAATGCCCAAAGACACTAGAGTAGAGGGCATTCATCTTGGTTGGTTTTCATATCCACAAGGTTTTCTACAACAATGTCACATAAAGCCACTAGTAAAGACACTAAAGTAGTGGGCATTTATCTTGGTTGGTTTTCATGTCCATAAGGCTTTCTACAACACTGTCACATAAAGTCACTGGATTTCATGTCTGTATGGCTGTCCACAAAACTGTCAGATAAAGCCAATGCTCAAATACACTAAAGCAGTGAGCATTTATCTTGGTTGGTCTTCATGTCAGTGAGGCTTTCTACAACACTGTCACATAAAGCCAATGCCCAAAGACACTAGAGTAGAGGGCATTCATCTTGGTTAGTTTTCATATCCACAAGGTTTTCTACAACAATGTCACATAAAGCCACTAGTAAAGACACTAAAGTAGTGGGCATTTATCTTGGTTGGTTTTCATGTCCATAAGGCTTTCTACAACACTGTCACATAAAGTCACTGGGTTTCATGTCTGTATGGCTGTCCACAAAACTGTCAGATAAAGTCAATGCTCAAATACACTAAAGCAGTGAGCATTTATCTTGGTTGGTCTTCATGTCAGTGAGGCTTTCTACAACACTGTCACATGAAGCCAATGCCCAAAGACACTAGAGTAGAGGGCATTCATCTTGATTGGTTTTCATATCCACAAGGTTTTCTACAACAATGTCACATAAAGCCACTAGTAAAGACACTAAAGTAGTGGGCATTTATCATGGCATGCTTTCATGTCCATGAGGCTTTCTACAGCAATGTCACATAAAGCCATTGCCCAAAAGTCAGAAGTATGCCGAATGTTTTTAAATGTGGGATTGTAAACAAGGCCAAAGGAAGGTACCATGTGTACATGACTAATAAGCCTGAAAGTGGAAACTGTATCCCTGCACAATCCATGAAATTTTGGAGAAGTCCACATACATGTATTTGCATATTTTTAAAATGTTATGCTCATAGTCCAGTAAGTTTGTGTTTACATCAGTAGGATTACCAGAAAGAAAAAGCAAAAACTTAAATAGATTCAAAATGTATATTTCATTTTTATTTCTTTTAAACCTATATATTATTTAG
>JAECUM010013582.1:0-34065 GCA_016617855.1 Megalonaias nervosa
TTTAACAAACAAAAGGAGGTATGACCTTCAATGGTGGAATTATTTTGTGTAACTCTGCGTATCTGACCTAAAAGTCGAGGATTCATGCTGACACAGAAATGTTTTGGGGGTTTTCATAATTCTCACTTAAAAATTAAGTTCCAAGACAAGCAACACAAAAGAAGAAAAACCTTCGTTTCTTGAAGATGTGCATGGAAGCAGATAAATATAATCCACAGACAAGAGTTAGACTGAAATGATCAGTTGCAGAGACAGTAAATAAGACTCACAAAAAATAATAGTGTTTGCACTATTATGTAATTATTACTGTATGTATATTTTCATAAATACTGTAGAAAATTTTTAGGGAACACCATGTTTCAACCACAAACTGCACTACAACAAAGATGCTATGATGGGAATCCTAGCATGGTACAAAATGCACTATAACAATGATGCCTCGACAGAAAATCCTAGCATAGTAAAAAATGCATTATAACAATGAAGCCATAATACAAATCATAGCATAGTACAAACTGCACTCTAACAATGATGCCTGGACAGAAATCCTAGTAGAGTAAAAACTGCACTGTTACAATGAAGCCATGATACAAATCATAGCATAGTACAAACTGCACTATAACAATGATGCCTGGACAGAGATGCCTGGACAGAAATCCTAGTAGAGTAAAAACTGCACTGTAACAATGAAGCCATGATACAAATCCTAGCATGGTACAAACTGCACTATAACAATGATGCCTGGAAAGAAATCCTAGCATAGTACAAACTGCACTATAACAATGATACCATGATAGAAATCCTAGCATAGTACAAACTGCACTATAACAATGATAACAGGAAAGAAATCCTAGCATAGTACAAACTGCACTATAACAATGATGCCAGGACAGAAATCCTAGCATAGTAAAAACTGCACTATAACAAAGATGCCAGGACAGAAATCCAAACATAGTACAAACTGCACTATAACAATGATGCCAGGACAAGAATCATACCATGGTACAAATTTGAGACATACAAAAGTTGAATTTTACATTTTACACATTTGATGAAGCCATGAAGCTTTCAAATTTATTATTAACATTGCTCCATCAATGGCCATAGCAAATATTGAGTAACCAATTTTTAAGTGTCAAGAATTCATGAATCCTGCAAAATATGAAATTAACTGATTATAATTACAAATAGTTCTACAAATAATAAACAATCTAAAGTAGAAAAAAGCAGAACTATATTTCAACCATTGTTTACATATATTGTCAAAGTACACAATTTGGGGGCATGAATACCCACCCAAGTAGTTCCTTTCTGATGTTATGAACTAACAAAATCTAGTTTTTCTCAGTCACATGATGTGACTTTTGTCTATCTAAATGACTGTCACAAAGGAATGGTAAAAATATTTAATTATATACATAAACTGTAAATCGCAACAACTTTGACAATTTAGCAAGCACACTAATTTTCAACAAAATCTGAATTCTGATAATGTGATGATGGATCATACTGCATAAACTGTTAATGCTGATTTATATTGAAAATGGATGCTTCTGTGAGAAAGGAGTGAGCTGTAACTACCTGCCTTATTTTTCTGTGGATGTTAAACTAACTTCAGCAGATGAATTGGCACTTGGGATGAATCAGATATCTTTTCAGCAGATGAATTGGCACTTGGGATGAATCAGATATCATATCAGCAGATCAATTGGCACTTGGGATGAATCAGATATCGTAAGTAGTCTTCAGGTGGAGTAGCAATAAGAAAGATTTTAAGATGGCTGCTACAGTGACCATACTGAACATCAGACACCACTTTCATTTAGGAAATAAGAAATTTCTTTGTGAACATACTACCATCCAGTCTGGAAGACTGTTAATCTCTCACTGACTCCTATAGTCATCTGGAATCTTTGAAAGATGAAGACAAAACAATTGCTTGGATAAAATCAACCATTTAAAACTTCCAATCAACAAACGAATTTCCCTTAATACCTATTCTTGGACAGATTTTTCATAACTTGAAAAAGGATCCCTTGGGCTTTGATTACAAATGCTATATACTTACCATCTGAACTTCTAAGCACCTCAATTCTGGCTTCTGCCTTCATTTTGGCTGTCTGTAAACAAGTAAATTTTGGTTAACAGAGATCTTCAGCTGCAAGTGCTTTCCATGCTCAGGTTATGGAATGACAATGGAAATTTATTTTGTTTGACAATGCACTATGAACTGTGGCATTGCTATTCTTCCACCTACAAATTGTTACCATTACTGACCAAATTTAAAAGTGTCATGTGCCTGCAGTGAGGTGATTACAATTATTAACTAAATGTACAAGTGGCATGTGCCCGTTTTGAGGTGGTTACAATTATGGACTAACTGTAAAAGTGGCATGTGCCTGCAGTGATGTGATTACAATTATGGACTAAAAGTAAAAGTGACATGTGCCTTTTATTGAGGTGGTTACAATTATGGACTAACGGTAAAAGTGGCATGTGGCTGCAGTGAGATGGTTACAATTATGGACTAAATGGAAAAGTGGCATGTGCTGGCAGTGAGATGATTACAATTATTCACAAAATGTAAAAGTGACAAATGCAGACCTGCCAACCCTAACAAGACCTTCTCAGTAAGGCAGTCAATTTTTTTCTGCAAGTTGGACCAGTTTTTAGTAAGGTGTAATAATATATCATGTAATGCTATTGTCAAGCTGGAAAACATGCACTGAAAAGTCCAAATGTGTGATTCAGGACTGATGCAGTGACTGTAAAAATCGCATTCAACTCAAAGTTGTAAAGTTTATTTAAATCTCTATTACCTCAAGTATAGTTTCACAAATTGCAATTCCAAACCCTACAAACCTCAATGGCTTTTTGATATCTCTCAACTTGAGAGGACTCTCCGGTGACCTAGTGGTTAGAGTGTCCACCTCCGATGTGGGAGGTCACAGGTTCCAACCCCTGCCAAGTCATACCAAAGACTTATAAAAATGGTACTAGCAGCTGCCTCACTTGGCGTTCAGCATTAAGAGGTTAGTGTTAGGACTGATTGGCCTGGTTTCAGGATAATGTGACTGGGTGGGACATGATGCTACATGTCTGCAGCATGATGCCCCAGTGCTAGACATCACTATAATCTGTCACACAGCAGACATCGTTGAGATATGACTGAAAAATTGTTAAAGCTATGTTAAAAATCCAAAACACACACACACACACACACTGTATACGATATGGTCTATCCCCATTCACCAAAAATATTGCTTTAAATCAATATAAACACTGGAATGATATCATGTATGTGATGACATCATAAAAAGAAATCAGAGCAGCTACATAGCAATCACAATGCTACATGTTTGGATACTAGTGACATGTCATCAGAAATTTCCATATGGGTGTTTTGCCTCACAAAAATTTCTCTCTATTCTGATTTGGGGAAGTTAGAATGGAAAATCTCTCTCTCCATGCTGAATTGGGAATGTGACAATGGAAAATCTCTCTCAAGCTGAACTAGGGATGTGACAATGGAAAATCTCTCTCTCCATGCTGAATTGGGAATGTGACAATGGAAAATCTCTCTCAAGCTGAACTAGGGATGTGACAATGGAAAATCTCTCTCCATGCTGAATTGGGATGTGACAATGGAAAATCTCTCTCAAGCTGAACTAGGGATGTGACAATGGAAAATCTCTCTCCATGCTGAACTAGGGATGTGACAATGGAAAATCTCTCTCCATGCTGAACTAGGGATGTGACAATGGAAAATATCTCTCCATGCTGAATTGGGGATGTAACAATGGAAAATCTCTCCACATGCTGAGTTGGGGACATAACAAAGGCAAATCTCTCTCCATGCCGAATTGGGGATGTAACAATAGAAAATCTCTGTCCTTTATGAGTTGGGGACGTAACAATGGAAATCTCTCTCCATGCTGAGTTGGGGATGTAGCAATGGAAAATCTCTCTCCATGCTGAAATAGGGATGTAACAACGGAAAATCTCTCTCCATGCTGATTTGGGGACATAAAAAAGGAAAATCTAGATGCATGTAGTACACAAAATAAACTCCTTTAAAATCAATGTCTTCATAAATTAACAGATTGACTGACTTGGCAAGTAAGTTTTTCTAGGTCTGTTTTTCTAATCTTCTAAGCAGATAAGGATTGTTTGCATTCAGCTACAACCACGGGTCACCTAAAGGTGTCATGGCAGTATCAGCTATCTCCATCAACTGTCATCATTGGTCATCTGATGGTGTGATGGCAATACCTCCATCAACCGCTATCACTGGTCATCTAAAGGTGTGATGACAGTAACACCTCATCTAAAGGTGTGATGGCATTATCAGCTATCTCCATCAATTATCATCACTGGTCATCTAAAGGTGTGATGGCATTATCAACTATCTCCATCAACTGTCATCATTGGTCATCTAAAGGTGTGATGGCATTATCAGCTATCTCCATCAATTGTCATCATTGGTCATCTAAAGGTGTGATGGCATTATCAACTATCTCCATCAATTGTCATCATTGGTCATCTAAAGGTGTGATGGCATTATCAACTATCTCCATCAATTGTCATCACTGGTCATCTAAAGGTGTGATGGCATTATCAACTATCTCCATCAATTGTCATCATTGGTCATCTAAAGGTGTGATGGCATTATCAACTATCTCCATCAACTGTCATCACTGGTCATCTAAAGGTGTGATGGCATTATCAGCTATCTCCATCAATTGTCATCATTGGTCATCTAAAGGTGTGATGGCATTATCAACTATCTCCATCAATTGTCATCATTGGTCATCTAAAGGTTTGATGGCATTATCAACTATCTCCATCAATTGTCATCACTGGTCATCTAAAGGTGTGATGGCATTATCAACTATCTCAATCAATTGTCATCATTGGTCATCTAAAGGTGTGATGGCATTATCAACTATCTCCATCAACTGTCATCACTGGTCATCTAAAGGTGTGATGGCATTATCAGCTATCTCCATCAATTGTCATCATTGGTCATCCAAAGATGTGATGGCATTATCAGTTTCTCCATCAATTGTCATCATTAGTCATCTAAAGGCGTGATGGCATTATCAACTATCTCTATCAATTGTCATCATAGGTCATCTAAAGGTGTGATGGCATTATCAGCTATCTCCATCAACTGTTATCATTGGTCATCATTGGTCATCTAAAGGTGTGATGGCATTATCAACTATCTCCAAGTCATGCAAAATGCTGATGTAGAGTTTTGTTCCTGCTATTAAACCTTGAAGTTTCTGGACAGACAAAAGCTGTTTCAAAACAATGACCATTAAAAACTTTGTAACAAGAACAAAATGGCAGTATTACATCAGACTGAATCAGGGCTGTATTACATCAGTCTTGACTGGGGTTCTGTTATATCAGACTGGACCAGGGCTGTATTTCATCTGACAGGATCAGGGTTGTATTATGTCAGGCTGCACTAGGGCTTTATTACATCTGACTGGATCAGGGATGTAAATTCATTTAAGCATAAAGCCACTCAATAAAACTCCATATAGTAGGAATGTTAGCCTAGTGCCACTCAATAAAAGTCCACATTGTATGATTGCCTAGTGCCACTCAATAAAAGTCCACATAGTATCATTGCATAGTGCCACTCAATAAAACTCCATATAGTGTGATTGTTTGCCTAGTGCCACTCAATAAAAGTCCATATAGTAGGATTATTAGCCTAATGCTATATAACATTAACCTTACCAAATGCAGTTAGGTCAAATACACATAACAATAGTCCAAGTATAAGGATAATGGTTTGGAGCTTTGAAGAGATCCTAATTTACATAAGATCAGATACAAGAACATGACTCCAGAGATATGGCAATTCATGGTATTCTGTACTACCATAAACAAACTGCTCTAATCTTCCTATTTTCTAAATTAGCTTTATGTCACAAGGGAATTTATATTAATTAATAATTCAAAGCATTTTCAACTATTGTTTGAAATTCTACCGTCAGTAGAAAATCAAAGGGAGACAACTCATAGCCAGTCTTATCATTGACCTTAATTTGAGTTTGTTCCCTTGAAATGTAAAAATTCACCTTCACAGTAGCTATACATTTGTTACTAATTCAAGACCATGGTGTTATGGGTGGACAGAGAGATGGCCAAGGGTAACACCAATTGCCCACCCAATATTGTGTAGGGGCATGAAAATGTACATCTCTCATATTTCCCAAAATTTGTACCATAACTTTCTGATACCTCTGCTTTCCTGATATTTTGTCTTAGTTCCTCTGCTTTTGTCTCTGGATCCTGCCCATTGTTTTCTGAGCTTGAATCTGAGGTCTACAAGAAAGGTCAATGAATTAAAAGTCAGTGAATTCATTTATTTTTGTAAGAATTAATGTTTGCCGTTTTGCAACAATAACATATTTTTCACCAATCTTTAAAATTAGTGGACATGCCTCTGCTTGACAATGTGCCAAGGATCATAACTTGTTTGAGTTTGCATTACTTCATTAAACTGTAGTTTTATTTCCACCTCAACCACAACCACCATTATCATGACATTTGCAATCAAAACCCTTATGAAGTTACATACAATGATGTAAGAAACAGTAAATAAATATTTGATATGAAAAATCACTTTTATTATCAACAATGGAAGATAAGATACATCAAAACATTTTCATTATGGTTTCTTTTCTTTTACCATGTTAACTTCTTGGAAAAGAAATTGTGAAAATAGGTGCAAATTGTGCAAAATTGAAGGGAAAATTGAAAATTCATAAAATTTAAACAAATGAATTTTCAAAACTGGACAATGTCAAAAAATTTTCCCCATGTACACCATAAAAATCACTTGTGCAATAATCTTTTTTCAACTAGCACAAATTTTTTTTTACAAAATGTTATAGTTACATCTTACATCGAATGACATCAGCAGCACCCTCTTATTTACATTTCATGCTACTCCTAACGAAGAAAGACCTAGTCTTTTACCTTCTCACTGGCCTGACTGGTCCTTAGGGCTTTCTGATATTCCTTAATCGCCTTATTCTCCTTGGCTATCTTAGTGGCCCATTTCCGCGCCTCCTTGTCTAATGACTGATCTGAAGGATTTGCTTTCATTATTTTATTGCACTGCAAATAAAACAGTAATACAATTGAGTCTCTTTAATCAGACATAAATGGGCCCCATTTAATTTGTCAGTAAAAAGAAATTAGGTGTCAGATAAACAATTCAGTCTTCCTAATGTCCCCTGAATATCACCAAATATGGTAAAATCTGTTTAAAAGAAATGAAAAAAGGAATGAACAGAAAAAAAAAACCTGTAAAAAGTGAGAGTGAAATAGACCTTTGATTATTTTACAAAAGACAGAAGGTGAGAGGGGAAAAAAAAAAGATGTATGAAATGTTTGTGTCTAAAAGAAGACATCAAAGGACAAGGAAAATAAATGGTAGTGGATAAAAAATTATGTTATTCTAAACAAACAGCAATAAAAGTTAGCAACACAGGAAAGACTAAGAGAAAATGAATGTTTGCTTTTCTAAAAAGTGTGAATTTGAAATCAAAACCTGCTGGACTTTGTTGCACCAAAGCAGTCTGCCTAACAAGGCCTATGCTGTAGATCATAAAAGATATATTGAATTTCACTGTATATATTTGCCTGCCTAACAAGGCCTATAGTGTAGGTCATAAAGGGCATATTGTATTTCATTGTACACGTTTGCCTACCCAACAAGGCTTGTACTGTAGGTCATAAAAGCATACTGCATTTCACTGAACATGTTTGCCTGCCTAACAAGGACTGTGCTGTAGGTCATAAAGGCATACTGTATTTCACTGTATGCTGGTTGCCAAACCACCAAACTGGAGTTGGAAGCTTAATCTGTCACAATGACAAGATTAAATATGACAAAAATAAAATAGTTTCAAAACATTTTTGTCAGTGTGGCAATTGACATATCAAGAATGCTGGATAAACAGGACTTTACTATAGTATGATAACGATAAAAAAATTAGAAAAGGAAAGGAATAACTTTGAAAATGATTTACACATGCAGACTAAATTGAGTGACCATCATGCAAGACAATGTTTACATCAAACTACTTCAGAATATGTTGAATGGTTCTTGAGCAATGTCAGTTACAAACAACATTCTATTTGAAAAATATTAAGCTGCTTGTCAAGAGCCCTAACCCTATTCAAAACAGAGTTAAGGGGACAAAACCCCAAACTGTATTCGAATAAGTTCAATGTTCATGAGCTATGCTAATTAGGAAAATGGAGATTAAAAATTGACAGAAAAAGGGAAATAACTCCATCAATATTGGACTGGAAAAGACAAAACTTGAAAATGCACATTTATAAGTAATATGCAATTTACCTACCAAATGTTATCCAACTATGCATCAAGATTGCTGAGCTATGTTGGTAACAAGTAGTGTGAAAAGACATGTGGCTGGAAAAAGTGTCTATTATTGGACTCCTACATCTGAATGCAGGCCCTACAAAATTACCTCACCTAATTATATGATCATCGAAGTTGCTTTGCAAAACATTCTCAGCTGATACATAATAATCAGATAGCTTCTTCATTAGCAAACATCAGATATCATTAATTTTGCTATTGATTATTCAACTAGTGTTAGCAAACATCATATATCATTAATTTTGCTAATGATCATTCAATTAGTGTTAGCAAACATCAGATATCATTAATTTTGCTAATGATTATTCAATTAGTGTTAGCAAACATCAGATATCAATCATTAATTTGGCTAATGATTATTCAATAATCATCATGAATGCATCCAAAATTAGTATAAATGACCATTTTTGCCCCAAGATTTCAAAGAAAATTTTTCCTTGAACAAAATTTTTTAATTATTTCAGGTGTTGAAGGTTTTAATTATTCAGTGTGAATTCATAATAGATTGTATGGATCATAATACCAAGATAAGCAATCTGGCATCTAAATCCTTCTTTTACTTTTATGCAGGTTGTTATTTACTTATGCTGCATGAAATTTATACCATTATGTACATGATTTTTTATTGAGAACACTGCCAAATTTCAGTCTAATTGAAGGAATACAAAGTAAAAATATCCAATTTATTTCAAGCATACCCTCTGTAAAATTCAGCATCTCAAGTACTGTCAGTGAATCTCAGGGATACAGCTACTGATATAGCTATCACTGCCCTAGGTGATCCCTCTGCAAGTATGATGCAGGGGACTTCCTAACTGGTTGGCTTTGGAGTTAACAAGATAATGATCCATATCAGTCAAACCTCCATTTTATTCTTAACATTCAGCTTTATGGAATAACAATAAGAAAAGTATATTTATATCATTTTAAACTTAATGAATAATTTATGAATAGTCCTATCAATAAGATATACATGGAAAGGTTAAACAATTTTAATATCTTCTGTTATCTCTTTTCAGCACTGTTTCCATGGCAAAGTGAACACAAAAAACTGTATCAAAAATGAAATGCCTTAATGTTATGGAGCATAAGGAAAAAATACAGATGAAAATGTAAAATATTTTGTAGTGGTCTTGACCCTCAAGATGGTTCGTGGACAAAGCATGTGCCTTAGGACATTGTTACCCAAAGAATTAGCATCATTTACAACATTTAGAGATAGAAGATAAATAAAGAAATATGGCAACTTTCATTAGCAGGTAAATTATTCTTTTGCTTACAAGTTGTTTCTTGTTTAGTACCATGAGAATATGGCATGCCTGGCTACCACAAGCTCACCTGACCATATGACCACAGGAAAGCTAAACTTTTTTCTTACACTGAGCCTGAAATTCAGTAATAAATTAATCTTACCTTATCGTCATGGCATGGTTCAAATTGGTATTGCACTATGTCCGTAAAAATACGGTTACAATATAGAAAACACTGAAGATTAAACTTCCGAGTTATCTGCAAAATATAAATAATAAATTTATAAGATGAGATGTGTGCATAATATATATTTTGTAAAAGAAGAGTGGTTTGCAAACTGTTTTCAGACTATTGTGGTGTCATTATAACAACTTTTGTCTATCTCTCTCTTGAAAATCAAACCTTCAAAAATAAAATGTATGTAAGTTTTTTGGTGTCAAAAATTCTCAGTAAATGTACCAATGAAACTGCCATAAAGTTAGCAAGCAAAACTCTCATATTTACATATATTTAGTACATGAAATCATGAAATGTAGTAGCCTTTTACTTCTGTTTAAAGGTACATTTTAAAAAAGAATAATTACAGTTTCAGCTTAATTTGTTTCATTTATAAAATATGCAAAAATCGAAGAAACCATCAAAATTAACCTACCATGTCAGCTTGAGAGGCTATGTTTTCATAAGAGCTTTTTTCTTCTGCACTTAGTTCCATAGCAGTTGTGCTGTAGGTACTTAGGTATTCCCTTATTCTGTCAAATATTTCACCATCCAACACCTGAAAGATTTAAATAAACAAGGTGCAATAACTTTAAAACATATACTAAACTACTCACATGAATTATTGTATCTTAAACAGGATACATTTATGCCAGGCAATAATCCACTCCCTTACAGGGAACTTTCTTAGGAAAAACAAGAGACCCAAGTGGGCCTGCGATTTCTGACCCTGTTGACATCTGCCCAATAGCCAAAGGCAAAAAGATGTTTTCCAAGAAATCTTGGCCAGTAGGATGCTTTCTGAAGAAATTGTTTCAAATGTTGTTGATTGCATATGTTATGAAACAGCTTTCTCAAGGTTTTGCTATTGGTGATATCTTCATCCTGGGTTGCATCAAGAATTTGATAAATGTGGGCACCTGCCTCCACTCAATATGACAAAGGGGTGCACTCCCAATATATTGTATAAACAAAATATTCAACTGATTCAAACAGAGCAATAGCATGTATAATAAGTGGATTAAATGCATATCATGAGTTCTGTATATTACAGTATAACACTTAACCATATGTTGTGTATATTACAGTATAACTCTAAATACATATCAATGTTGCACCTAGAGTGCAGGCCTGTGGGTTTCCCACAGGTTTTTGTCCAGTGTCCCCCAAATTTGGACCCAGTGCATTCCTTGGGTGCACTTTTTTGTCTATTATAGTTCAGAGGAAAAAATCTCAAAATCCCCTTGGTGTATGTCAATTTCTAAAGTAAATGTATATTGCGAAACTTGTACACACCAAATTCCATGTACTATATCGCTTGTCAATGTTCACATCAGTATGGATGAATATGTGTAGGAAGTGGCACATTTATGGTGTTGTCCTTTTCAGGAAATATCATAATCAGCTGATGCATGCATGGTTCCCATATGTAAATTTTTGCCTGAAGGGATTACGACAATTAATTAAAACTGGTACCCTCCATTATTTGCAGATTAAAATTTGCCTGTGTAACATCAAAAACAAGCAGTTGATCGGTAAATAAAGGGATATGTGTAATTCATGAATACTTCCCAGTTATTTGAGTGCTTCATGACTTCTGCTGCAATAATGTAAGCATTTACATAGTAAGGTGGTCATGCAGACGACTATAATAATGATGGCGAAACCACCTAAACAGACGAGGTTTTCTCATTTCTTTAATATTACGAGTGAATCAGGAGAAGATGTTGTCAGTGAGCAATCAAATGAGAAATATAATTCAAGTTCTGAAGATAGAGCTAGTCCTGAATCTGACATTAAAAAAGAACACTCAAAACCCTGTTATTACCAGTAACAGTGGGAGACAAAATTTTCATTTCTTTAAAGAAGCAAATCTGGTAACATGCAATGTCAAGGTTGTATTGATTCAAAATTGAAAATTTCAAACCCTTTTGTCAGTGAACTTGATGCAGTAACATCAGAACCTCAACTCTTACTTGTTACAAAGCAAAGCACTGATCACAGGTGCATTAAAAGCACTCTGCAAATTGCAGTCAGATATCCAGTTAGTTGTCAATCATGTGCTTAATGATAAAGAGGAAGCCATGACAAAGGCCATTAGAATTGTATATTATATGGCAAAGGAGGAAATACATTCAGAAACTATGAGTCTCTTATCAGCTTGATGGAACTTAATGGTTGTGATTTGCAAGTTTTAAATGTGTCATCACAGGCTCTTTATATATCAGATAAGACATCTGTGGAGTTTTTCACTGTTCTAAGCCAAGCTGTTGATAATGAAGTTGACCAAAAAATTTCTAAAAGTAATTTCTTGTCTGTGTCATGTAATGAAACCATAGATATATCTCTAACTGGTAAAATTATAGTGTTTTGAAAGGACTGTTGACCCTTGCACACTTGAAACTGGCAACTGCTTCTTGGAGACCATCACATACAGGACAAGACTGCTTCTGATATCACTAAGAATATGAAGAAGTGCCTAAGTTCAAGGAATATTGACTTGCCAAAGGTAATGTCCTTGGAGACAGATGGCACCTCATCTATGACTGGGAAGCATAAGAGTGTTGGGGCACAGTTAAAACAGATCACCCTTTCACAATTCAAATTCACTGTGCTGCTCATAAGCTGGCTTTATGTTCCCAACAGACAAGAGAAAAGGTTAACCTAATGAAGAAGTACAAAGAAACTTTGACCTCTTTTTATTTCTATTTTATATCCTCTTCATTGAGAGCAGACAGACTCAGACATATGCAGGAAGTTTTAGATTCCCCTCAACTGAAGGTGAAGGAGATATATGAAGTCAGATGGTTGCCTTTTCTGATGCCCTAAAAACTGTGTATGAGTATCGGGAAGCCATTGCTTAGATTCTTAGTTCTCTAGCTGCCAAAGATGCAAAGGCAAATGGCTTGCTAAATGTAATCACACAGTACACATTTGTGGTTATGACACATTTTCTGATGGATATAATTCCTGTTATAACATCCTTGAGCATGAAACTCCTGAGAGAGAGGATCTGGATATAGCTACCATTAGTCCAAGTGTAAAACATGCTATGCATTAACATGATGTATTGATTAAGACTGGAGCTGTTTGAAGATTCGAGATGATAACATCAAACATGTTGATGGGAAATATTTCTATAAAGACATAGAAATAACGAGAAGACAAAGCCAAAGACCTCACTCTGACACTGCAAGCACAGAATTTGTTACAAACCTGAAGGAAAATCTTGAAACAAGATTTCCTAGAGACCTGTCCCTCACATCAGCAGAGGAAGCATTATCAATGAGAGACTTTTCATCTGTTTCACAGGATGACTTAGTTTCGCATGGCAATGATAAAATTCAGGTGATTCTTGAACACTAAGGTTACTGTGAAAACAGTAGGACTATTTCAGTATCACCCAATACTGGATGCCAAATTGGCATTTGCGGAATGGAAGCCTGTGAAAGAGGTAGTTGGAGGTGGTAACTATCCCAAGTACAGTTTTCCAGCTCTATGGAGAATACCTGCAACCAATCATGCTTCAAACTTACCAAATTTGCTAAAGTTAACACAGCTTGTTCTTGTCTTTTCTCTCCAAAGAAGCTACATGAAAATGTGGATTTAGCACACAAAAGGGAACAAAGACAGTGAAACACAATAGATCATTAGAAGACAGATTAAAATGCTTGATGAATATCTGACAAAATGGAATAAAAGTTGAGGATTACAACTTTGTTCCTGCCCTTAGACTATGGAGAGCAGAGAAAGACAGAAGACTGTTTCAATAACTGGATAGATCAGGTGATAGTTCTACATGTATACTTAAGTAATGATCTGTATGCTACAAAATGTGCAAGTGTATTTTGAGCTTTTTATTGCAAATTTCATAATCTCTCAGAATAGTTTTCTTTTCCCTGAAATATATTTTGTGTCCAACTCAATTGTGAGTCAGGTGGACACATTGTCCCTTCCCCATAGAATGCCAGGTGCAATGCTGTATCATGTGATCTATATTATACATATCATGTGTGCTGTATATTACATTATAACACTAAATGCATATCACATGTGCTGTATATTACGGGATACCACTTAAAACTTAAATCAAAGTGTTGTGTATTCTAATACATGTAACACTATTTTCTCTATACACTTACTATTAAAGAATTAAATCATGGACTAAAAATTGTGACACTCCACTGTCAATTCTTGTATCTTAAAAAACAGTGTCACATACTTTCTGTGCATCATACGATAGCTGTAGTTTCAACTCCTTAATTGCCAGCTTGTAAGCTGGTAATTCAATGCATCTGTCCAGGGGAGATGTGCTGAAATTTGTATTTCTAAGTGTCAAGGAAATTTTTTGCCAACTTTTACACACCAATTGCAGAGCATCTTATTTTTTCTTTCATCAATTTCATTTCCCATCTGAATTAAAAGCATATGTTTTCTTGATTATGGAAGGACCCTCAGTTTCAGTGCCACCATCTTTTGGCACATAATCACTAGCATTGACTGACATGTGATTAGCATGATAATTTGTTTGTTCACTGCCACTGTGCCTATTGACAGAAACATTTGCACTCTGTTACTATAAGTATTATTGCTAAAACAATGAAAAACTGAATTTTAACTGGTTTTACCATTTAATGTACTGTTCTGCCATGCTAGCCTCTGCTCTCCTAGCTTTTCTTACAAACCAATCAGAACTGATCATGTGACACACAGGAAATATGTTACATGATTCACAACTATACTTGGATAACATATCCACTCAGAGTGACAACCGGGATTTTTAGATTTAAAATATTTTTAAAAGCAGCACATTCTTCTCCAAAAGAAAATGTGCACAATTTTTTTTTTTTTTTGGCACAACTTTGCACATAAAATTTTGCAGGAAATCTTAAATTTCGGGGGAATTTCATCACTGCATGTCCTTGATGCAAGCCCGTTATCAATATCTGATGACACACAAGCAACATTTACCCAATACTGAAAGACCTCAGTACAAGGATGCTGTCTTTCAGAGTTTGTCAAATTCCTTTTATGTATTTTTTCTAATAATGTTGTTTATGTATATTTCTATTTTTAGCCATATCTGATACTGAATCAGCATCATTTGTATAATTTTAAATGTTTTCTGTCAAATGTTTACTAAATTCTGTTGAGCTATTTTGGAGAATAATGCTTAAGCGGTTGTTCCATTATAGTAACAGCAGCCATGTTGATGGTGGATCAAACTCAGAAGCCTTTGTGACAGGATGTTGTCAAATTCTGTTGAGTGGGATTTCTAAAGAAGGCAATTAAAGGATTCTCCACTTTTAATAATGGCAGCCATCAGTGATTGTGAATTAGCATCATTTTGTACAAACTTGTAAGGCCTTTATGCCAAAAGGCTTTCTATCAAATTCGATCAAAGTTTACCACTCTGTTTCTGGGGCCCCAAGTGTCTGAGTGATCTGAAGCGCTCACCATTATGGATCACTGCTGTCTCACCTCTGTCTGCGTAGGTTCAAGTATTGGGCTCAGCCAATGTGGGTACATGAGAAAGCTTGCCAGTAGCTTCTTGTGGGTTGGTGGTTCTTTCATGGGTTTTCCCGCATTCTTCCTCCACCATTTATACTGGCTGCCATGTATAGCCTATCTTGTGCTGAAAAATAGCGTTAAACCCTACAACAACAACAACCACCATTCTGTTTCTAGAAAGAATGTTTCTCGTAAGTTTTCTCATCTGAGTAACAGTGACTATATCAGATGGTGAACAGGCATCATATGTAAATATCTGAAGGTCCTTTGTGACATGACAACTTTTGTCAAATTTGATATAATTGCATTGTGCACTTTTTTTTACAAAGTCATTTAAAAGTTTTCTATTTTTAGTAATGGCAGCTATCTTTAATGGTGAAATTAGTGTGACTTTTATCAGTTTTAAAACCATTTCTATCAGGATGCTTTCTATATCAGATACTACACAATTGAATGTCAAAACTTTGAGCACACATCACAAAATAAATAGTCTTAGCTTCCAAATAATTCATTCCAGGTATGAAGAAAATCCATAAGAATTTAGGGTATATAAGCAAATGAACCAACTGTCCCTCAAGGTCAAAGAAATAGATGAGTATTTTGCAGAATTAATTGTCTTTAACTTTACGCTGAAACCCTTATGCAAAATTTTCCATGTCTGTGAGCAAATATGTTGCAGAATGAATGGTCTTATTTTCATTACGATTCACTACACATCACAGACTGAATAGTCTTAACTTCATACTGATTCATCCCATGTATTAAAGAATGTCAAAGTGTTTAGGAAATCAAAGCAAATGAAAAATTTTCAACCAAAACCATAATGCAAAGTTTCTATGCTTGTAACCTAGACTATAAGGTCATAGCTTCAAATAAGTGTGTTGGTAATATAAGCAAATGGAAAATGTTTAAGTAAAGCATTAATACTAATTATTTTGGTTGTGTCCTTGACCTCATGGTAAAATGGACAGGGAAATGCATTGCAGATTAATCTATATCTGCTTTATAATAATTCATGCCAAGTATGATGAGAACAGAGGTTTAGGAAATATATGCAAATGAAAAACCTTAACCAAAACCTTTCAAAAAAATGGTAACAATGGGGCAGGCATTGGAAAAGTGACTGATCTGTCTCAATTGTTGCTAACATGGGCTCAAATAAACAAAGGCATGCTTATTTCATTATTCTGAATCTGAATCTGTGATGCAGCCTGGTGATTGTCCATACTGGCAGATTGGCTGCATGCTGTGCACTGACCTCTATCAAGTCCATGATGTCAGTAGTGTAATATCGGTCTTGGTGAGCATTGGCAGCTGCCAGAGACAACAGGTACTCATTACGAGATGCTGTCGACTTGGCTTCACAGGACTCCTTCCTGATGTTTATCTGAAAAAATACAAAAATACAGAGGTCTTCTCTAACGAAACCACCCTTTCTGCAGTGATACTGCTGACGATGCTTCCAGATGATAAAAAATTAAAGAAATATGACTGCAGTTTACAAACTGTATTTATGGAATATAGATTTGCCTAAAAACTGACCTAAACACAAAACTCAGCCTAATGGACATGGGTAACACAAAGCCCTATTACTTACATGGTAGGAAATTAAAATAAAATTAAACAAGGGTACCATAAAACAAATGATTTGCCCACCATGTGGTAAATAGTATTATATTAGACTTCCTTTATGTACAACCTTTGACCTTCTGAATCAATAATCAGTAGGTGTCCTCTTCACTTAGTAAGTCATGCACAAACTTTGGTCATGTTAAAAGACACAAAACTAAATCTGTTTTGAGAAAATCATTTTTCTTCTTTCAGGTATGACTTTGATCTTTTATCTATTGACCCCAAAATTGATAGGTACCTTTCTTGTGCAAAATGCAAACCACTGACAAAGTTCAGTCTTCGACTTGAGATATAATATGGAAAGCAGTTTTCCCTCATGGAGTCCCTCTGACCTTGACCTCTGACACTTCAATTCCAAAATTAGCAAGTGTCTTCCCTGTCTCAGATGCCAGCCATCTAGTTTATTCATGGCATGTGGAAGAGAACTAAAGTAGTTTTGTGGAAATAATTGTTCCTTCTTTTTATTAACAGGGTTCCTGCACAAATCTGATTTTTAAAAGATGACTTTTCAACGATTTCTGCATGACAAATTTCCGATTTTCAAGACTAAATATGACAAAAAGACTGGAAAGTTGGATTACACAGGAAATAATGATACTATTGATCACATGGTTCCCACACTTTTCTAAAGGTAAATTTCCAGGTCATTTCCAGGGCTTTTCCAGGATGAAATTAATTTGTTCAAGGTTCACATATGACCATTACTGAATGGAATTAAAGAACATTTTTGATTATAAAACATGCATTTTCTAAATCTAAGATGTTTCTCTTTCAAGACTCTCCAAAACATATAAGTCAGAACTGATGATCATGTACAAAACCACAAAATGTATCACATGAAGCAAGTTTAATAATATTCTTATAAATTGGCTTGTAAAGTCATTTCAATGTACAGAATAAAAGTTCTATCTTTATTTTGCTGACCTGCATTATGTTGCTAAGTGGGAACAACATAATGAACATAAACTAGTTTTGTTTCCTTTCAAACCTTTAATTCCAGAGAATTCTATAGCAATATATATGCATCTTATAGAAAGTAAACATTTCCTATTACAGTATATAAAAAAAAAAACAATAAATGCAAATAATTAGAATCTTGTCTTGTAACAAAAAGAGTTGAACCCTGAATTTATCTGACACAATAAAATCCCAAACAAGACTTTTCAAACAACCTAATCTCCTTAAGACAATCTGGTTAAAAATCCATCATTTAAAAAACATTTTGAAAAAGGTTTGATTTAAATTTTGACAAAAGACCTTCAAAATTATATACTGTTGTATAGACGAGGACTGAATTTTCTGTAAAATCAACATGTCTTTTTGTAATTCGTTAAACCAGTCTCCAAACCTGTATTATTCAGGGGCTCGTATCGTTTTTTAATATATAATAGAAGGGACGACAATTTCTCAATTTACCTCTGAGATTCAACAATTTGGACTACAAATCTGGTTTAAAACAAATAGCAGTCTGTTTTGTAATGCGGGTTTCCTCCGAATATTCCCACCCCATTTTTCATATTGAGACATTTAGGTTGGGGTGTGGGGTCATTGCAAGTGCATATCGAAATTTTGGAATTTGCCACCACCGTGCGGTATCAACATATGGTAGTTGCTTACCAGCAGACCTAGAAAATTTAAACTTATGTTATATCGCCTTATACCTGCATTAAATCGATAGGAAAATGATTTATTTTCTCAGAAATGGCAATTATTATAATTATCATGTCTTTAATCCGCTGACAGACCAGACGAAACTATGGCATAGATGAAACCTGACCCAGTACTCACCATTTGCATTACATTACTTGTCACATAACTTCACAAACCTCAAACAACAACATCGGAAGTCCAATGGTCACATGATATCAACAACAAACTCCTTTTTAATGTTGTTGTACAGAAATTAAATTATATTAAATGAAGTCAGATACTTTTTGTAAAAACCAGCAATCTGGCCAGTCTGATTTATCAAGCAGAAAGCACATGTCAACGTGGTAGTCACGTGATACAACAAAACTCCAGAAGTTGTTCTCAGAATATATAAATACGGAAAATTTTGTGTTCTTTTGTTTTTGTATTTTTATTACAACCAGGACATGACTTTCATTTAATATTTTTCTAACTTTTTTCTCTACAACATTTGAAAATGTGGGTTTTTAGATTTGTGTACTCCTGTGACTAGCAATGCAAATCGCGTGTATCAGGTCACATTTCATCAACGCCATAGTTTTATCTTGTCTTTCAGCAGATTAATGACATAATGATTTTAATACTCACAATTTCTGAGAAAATAAGTAATTTTCATATTGATTTCATGCATGTATCACTCAATCTAACAACATTCAAAGTTTGTTCAGCCATCCAATAAGCGGCTATGCTTTGCCACCACCATGTTGGCCTCTTGTGATGCTAGACTTTATTTCATACCTTCCATGAAAGGAAAGATATGGATATCGAGCTGACTTTGAAAATAAAAGTCTACTAGATGAATCTAATCCACTGAGCATTTGGATTGACTCAGCATATATGTTTATTGCAAGCACCCAAATGATCCATACTGCACCCTCCGGATATTTTGGTTATAACTCGATAAGTTTAACTCATGATCAGTTTAGTTACAACTCAATTACATGATTGTTTCGGGTGTCATGTGGTGGCGGAAAATTCCTGGGTTTTTCCTGACTTTCATCAATATTTGCGAAATTCAAGGACTTTTCACGGTCTGGAAAAAATTATCATTTCTCCTGACTTTTTTCCCAATTTCCCATTAGCATGGGAACCCTGTGATCAACATGATAGGAAAGACAACCACATATTCAGCCTACCAAGATGGCTTCCTCTTCCCCTTACAACCATCCAATCCACCCACTTAAACAGTATAGACTGACAAACAAGTAAAGGAAAATTCATGTGCACTTTAATCCATTTACAGAAATCAGCAAACTGGAAGAGTGCCATAGTCATGATTCTGAATATCAGTTAATCTGAAATGGAGTGAAATTCCATGACTTTTCATTTTTTGGTCATATCCATGATTTTTCCATGACTTTCCATGACAAAACCATTTTCCATGACTTTTCCATTACTTTTCATGACTCAAATTTGTTCCAGGATTCTCCATAACTGGGAACACTGCTGTAACCTTGACCTTTGACCTTCTGAAATGAATAAATGTTGACCTGCATCAAATACATGGCAGCCACAAGTACAAATAAAAGCCAACAGAAATATGAATCAAACATGAGTACTTTAATCTTGGAGGCTGTTATAAGTTCTTTTGTTTTTTGGGGTTTTTTTAAAGACATGCATGTTAAGGTCTAAGTGTTAGTACTTGGCACTGTCCAAGACATGCACCTGAGATGGAATGTACATAGAACACAGAGACATCTTCAATTCTGTTATATAAAATGAAAATACCTTTGCAAAATTCTTCTGAAGACTTGCTAGGGACTGAAATAAGCCTGTTGATTTTCTGTTTAACCTGAAAATAAGACAGAATGATTGGAAAATACATGCAAGGTGACTTTCTTGGATGTATATAAGATCATCATGTCCAACTCTGTGTTAATGAGAATGAATGTATGAAAAGATATTTCACTGATCTGCAAAATAAGTCATTTATTTAACTTTTTTAAGGTCGTGTTTGAAAACCAGCTGGTTAGGCGGCATAGGTAACACATTGACTGTGACTGGTCGCGAAGGTAGCTCTTTCAGGGTTCTGTGAGGGTAAAACAACACTTTGAAGGTTATATTGTGCCAAGGGTGGAGGAGTAAAGTGTTTTGTCTAATGACATACCATGGCTGTAGAGCTGGGCTTATCCAATTGTGGGAAACTAACCACCACTCTTCTAGTCATAAGTCAACTTCCTTAACCACTGAGCAACCATGGCTTCTAGGCAGATCTTAGTTGTCTACTCACAGCAAACAAGGTGTACAAAACTTAATAACTGTTGGCTTTGATGTTCACAAGTGAGTAATCAGGTGACAACTTTCCCCAATCTTCCCAGTATCAGATAGTTATCAAAGTGAATCAGCCAATCAGAATCACCATTCTTTGATGACAGATAAATTAAGTCTTGGCCCACCTTAAGACTGACTCCCTTTCATAGTGCAGTCTCAGTAAGCCTTTCAGCAGACTCTGATGATAATAATAATAATAATAATAACAATAATAATAATAATGACTTTAATTAAAGAGGGTAACACAATTAGCTAAGAACTAATCTACCTTGAAGCCGTCATACAAAGGAATTTATTTATTTTAGCTGCATCTCTGAAACCACTGGGTATATTGGGTTTGGAAGAAGGAAACAGAGTGGGCATTTCTAATCTCAACTGGAATACTATTCCAGAGCAAAGTTCCAGAGTATTGGAAACTTTTTTAAAATAATTCCTTATTTGGTTTGGGAATTTTATACTGTTTGGTAGACATGGATTGCAGGTGGGGAGTATTGCCAGGCAGCCTATACTGGAATAGTGATTGCAAATATTCAGGAGCACTATTATTGGATATCCTGTACATTAATTTGGCTTTTCTCAAACAGATTTGGTCTTTAATAGGTAATATTTTTAACTTACCAGCTAAATTTTCCTTGCTTTCTTTCTGTATTGATATTACCCCAAATGCTCTTTTTTGAAGATGTGCCAGCTTTGCTTTGTTTTTATCATCTGAACTACCCCATACTGTATTACAGTAGTCTAAATAAGGTTGTATGTAACTGTGCCTTTCAGGGAGAAAATGTCTTATCCTATTGAGAAGCCATAAACTTGAATTGACTTTTTTACTGATATGTTTGATATGTTCAGTCCATGATAGGTTATTATCTACCAAAACACCAAGTTGTCTATCATAACAGACCATTTGCAAATTTTTATCCATGTCAGACATAGTTATCACTATCAAGATTTGTCCTTTTTTGCTGTGTTGAGAAAAGTAATATTTTAGTTTTACCAGTATTTACCACCATGCCACTGCATGTGCACCAGTTGTCCAGTTTGTTTAGGGCATTCTGTAAAGAAATTTCGAGTTCATGCTTTGTGTTTTGGATGTCTGACAATGTTGTGTCATCTGCATAGAGATCTGTAGATGATATTGAGTTCCTTAGTACAAGTGGTAGGTCATTAATAAATAAAATAAATAGTAATGGACCAGGAATTGAGCCATGTGGTACTCCATATCTAACTGTTCCAGTTTCAGACAGAACATTATTTATATAAACATGTTGTGTTCTCTCACTTAAGTATGAAGTAAATCATCTAATTGTGCTTTCATCACATTGGTAGATTTTCAGTTTCTTCAAAAGGATTTCATGATCCACCATGTCAAAAGCTTTCCTGAAATCTACAAATACAGATCCTATTAATCTACCTTGGTCAAGTGCTTGAAGCCATTTATCAGTTAGGGAGATCTAGGCAGTCTCACATGAATGTTTCTGACTAAAGCCTGATTGATTAGGGTGTAACAGCAAGTGTTTGGTTAAATATGACATGAACGAGTCATGGACATGTTTTTCAATCAATTTTGACAAGTTTGGTAGTATTGAGATTGGCTGGTAGTTATCAGCATCATCTTTAGAACAAGATTTGTGAATAGGAGTTACTTTTGCAGTTTTCCATATTTTGTGGACAGATGAGGTTGCAATACTTAAATTGATTATGAATGTTATGCTATCTAAAATAACAGAGGCAGATTTAATGAGTCGTGGACCAATCTGATCAAATCCTGTAGCTTTCTTGGTATTAAGTTCACTGAGACATTTTTTTAACAAAGCTTTTTGATACTGGTGTGATAGAGAAATATACCTCCTTAGAGATTTTGCTGCTGCAGAACTTTTTCAGTTCATTATAGTTGTTTTCTATCACTGGTTCTTTTAACTTTGTAGTAATGTTGGTGAAAAAACCACTGAAAACATTTGCAATGTCAGTGTCATCAGTGACAATGGTGTCATTTACCAAAAGTGAGTGAATTTTACTTGTCTGATCTTTGTGTGTTCCTCCAGTGAGTTCATTGAAGACTTTCCAAATGGAGTTTGTGTTGCTCTTTTTGTTTTCAAGCAATGATTGATAAAAAGTTTTTTTAGCTTTGTTAATCATACTTGTTATTTTATTTCTCCATACTTTATATTGTGCATGGTTTCCCATAGCCTTGAATTGTCTCATGTTTTCATAGCATCTAGGATTTCAGTAGTAAGCCAATTAGGTTGGATTTCATTCTTTACTCGATGTACTTTTCAGTGGTGCATGCTCAGAGACTACATCCATAAATAAGTCAGTCCACACCCTCAGAGCTTCATCTATGTCATCCAAATTTTGGATCATATTCCATGGAACTTTATATAGGTCATTGAGAAATTGTTCTTCATTAAAATTTTTGAATGATCTGTAAGTGATAGTTTTGTGTGTATTCTTTTTATTTCTCTTGCATTTAACCTTTCTTGTCAAAAACGTAGGATAGTGGTCACTAAGACCAACATTTGGTACATTAACACAAGCCACATTGTCTGGTAGGTTGGTATAAATGTGATCAATAAGAGTGCTTGATTTTTCTGTTACCCTTGTGGGCTCATCTACCAGCTGGGCTAGGCCTAATGATTCAATAAATTCCATCCAGTTGTTCCTTATTTGAGTATTGAGAAGGTCCTTATTTATATCGCCGAGTATATATGTTTCTTTCTCCTGTGCAAGAACATTTTCCATTTGTTTCAAAAAGTTATCATTCCAAATTGCTTTGGAGGAAGGTGGCCTATAAATGAAACCAATGAGGAATGATTTTGCATTATTCTGAGAAATTTCCACCCAGATACTCTCAATTTCATGCGACTCCAAGTCAAGTTGCCTTTCAGCATTTACATCTTCCCTAATGTATTCAACAAGACCTCTCCCTGATGTCTCTCTGCCCCTGCGTAATGGTTTATTGTAGCCTTAACAGTGAAATAGATTATCATTGTGGTCAGCATTTAATTTGTTTTCAGTGAGTCCTAAAACATGTATATTATTTTCCTTGGAAGACAACATTAACTTAATCTGGTCTATTTTTCCCACTATACCTTGTACATTTAAGTGACCTATGTTAAAACCTTTTGCATTTAGTTTTGTATCAATTATATGTATGTCATCATGCAATGGGGTACTCACTGAGATTGTCTCCATACTACTTTTATCATTCTGATATCCTATTTCCAAATTTAAATGTTCATATATATATTAGCATCTTCAAAGTCACATACAGACCCTGAAAATCTGTTAACTTTTGCATTTACACTAGTGTCCACTGAATAGTTAGAGTCAAGATTCTCACTAGGTACATTTAGATTTGTTATAAATGAAGCAATGGCATTCTCCTCTTTGCCAGCCTCCTAGTATGTATAATACATTGATTGACAGAGTCTTTGTTTGTGCCCAAATTTATGGCATCTGAAGCACTCAATCTGTTTGCCATGATGTCATACCTTGTCACATGCCCAGTTTCTCCATAGTAGAGACAGTACTCTTCATTATAGTGCCTGAAAATGGGGACATACATGTTAATATGTCTCAGTAGTTGAGAGGTTCCTTTTCTACTTAAAAATGAATTTTGTCTCTGTGGTAGAGGCTTAGGCTGACATCCTGGTTCTGAAGAAAGAAAGATGTGTATTGTGGAATGTTCTGTAGGTTGAAGTCTTCACATAGGTCAATTATCAGATCACTGATTTCTTTCACCCTGGTGTCCACACAAGGAGGTAATCCTGATCTCATTATTTTACATGTGTCTGGGCTGCAATACTTAGCAGCATACAGTAAACTTTCAAAATCTGTTCTGATTTGGTTTAGTGACCTTCCATCACTGGCATCATTTCCACCTACTAAAATAATAATTTGGCTGTATTTGGTTAGGTCAGTATTCATTATTCTGTCTGTGATGTTGTCGATTTTTGCACCTGTTAGAGTCTGTACATCTGTTGAAAGAAGTCTCCTTGGTATTATATTTTTCAATATTGAGGAGCCAATTATTAGAGTCCTATCTCTTCTGGCTTGTGATTTCATGTACTGGACATTGGTTTGTATTTGAGACACGTCCCATGGAGGAAGGGGTGCTGAAATTGGTATCTCAGTTGTGTGAGCTAATTGAGCTGATGTTCACACATTTGTCTAAGCACTGGGAAATGCAGTTGTTGGTGCAGGCAACAGACTTGTCTGAGCTGAGGGCCATGGGTGTACACTTATTGCTGTTGCAGGTGTGACACAAGACTGAGAGGGGGGTACTGTTGTTTGCAATGCAGGATTACTTTGGGTATCAGTTGTTACCTGCATGATCATTTTACATTTTCCTTTGGCTGGTATTGGGATTGTCTGTGTCTGAGCATCTGACATTGTTGCTATCTGGGAGTCTGTCTGAATTGTTGTTTCACATGAGGTTACTTGCTCATTAATCCTTCCATGTTCTGGCTCAATAGCATATAAATGTAGTTTTAATTCTTCAATTTGGGCCTCCATGTTCCTAATTGTTTTTTGATGTACACACATGGAGAAATCATTATGGTTTAAGCCATCATTGTAATGGTCATGATTTACAGAGTGTGTAATTGCCTGACACTCTGGAGGGGTGTTAATTTTATTGCCTGAGTCATCTAGGTCAAAGACTTTAGGAGCTGTTTCATATTTGGTACTACATCTAGTTACTGGTTTAGATGTCAGCACATAACTGCCTTTAGCATAGGTATTCTCATCCTGTCTACCTTTACAGATAATATGATCTAACCATGTGAAACAGTTCAGCCCCTGTATGTGTAGGACACATGTTGTTTTAAACAATGTAGCTGTCAGTGTTTTTCTGTTGTGTTCTGTAGATAGTACCATTTTGAAGACTTGAACTGCATGAAGTCATGCAGGTTCTGAATCCAATATCTGTTTTACAAACTCAAACTTTTGTGGCTCTATATGCACAGTGACAGTGTATTTTTTGTTTGACCCTCAGGAATTCTGGATAAATATCAGCCATATTGGATAACTCCAAATCTTCATCTGTACCATTGTTTTCATTTTCACTCTGTACATGACTTGCCAGCATGGGATTATCTGTGTGGCTCTGATCTTCAGGTATATCAAACATGCTAAAGCCAGAGAACGATGCAGAAAAGGTTGAGCTAAGTGTGCTGAGTAAGGAACCTACAAGGCTGGTATTTAAATATGTTTCCATGATTCTGATATTTTCAGCTTGTTCATAACAGTGATAGGAAGTATATGAAATCCTTATATATGACTAGCACATATCCATAAACATTTGAAAAAGAAACTTGCATAATGTGTTTGAGTTGGTATCATCTGAAGTTCACATATGGTAGATGTAGTTCAATTTCAAATTAATCCACTTTGGTAGCCATCTTGGATAACCTTAAATCCTTCGTTTTGAACAGGTTTCCAAATTCACTTGAACAAATGAAAGCGTGCACATTAAATTTTACTTACACTAGCTTAATATTGTCATAAATCCATGGTATTAATTATGGCAATAGGTATTAGCATATTTGACACCAGTTTTTACACCAAGTTCATTGAATATTGAGTGGAGCTGTGTTAGAACCATCCATACATGGCAGCCATCTTGTTTTCTTACGATCACACTATGTCCTTTCAACTTCATCTTAAAAATGAAACCGGCAGGAAAAACTCCACAAAAATCATCATGAAATGCTGTTTGACAGTTTCTGATTTCTCTACAATATCGATCTACAAGAAATGTGTTACTGAAATACAAACAACCCTCCACTGAGACCTAAACACAAACTTAATGGGATGGATGAAAGAATATGGATTAGACCGTATGCCCCTTCTACATACTTGGAGGAAAAAAATAAAAAGCATGTGGACAATAACATAATAACAAGACTATATGTCTAATTATTAATTTCACAATAAATTACCTCTGTGTGGTGGGAGGAGTGGGGGGGGGGTATTGGTTATTAAAGACAGTATCCAAGATTTCATTGCTTGCAGGACACAAAAATGTCTGAAACACAGTATGAGAAGATAATGCTTTATATCAATTTGAAATCCAAACAAATTTTTATCAGTTTATCGTTCTGTTTGCCCACAGTAAATTTACTTTTTTCCCATACTCCATATGTATCTCTCCATGGTATCAGAAAGAAACAGATTTCTTACATAAAAGTAGAATTAAATAAAGTTATGTTATAAGATTTCTTGAAGCAATTGATTAAATATCATTGATTAACTTTTATTCATGGGTTAATGTGACTGCAGCAAACCACAAAAATTAATATCCATTAAATAATAATTAATATGACCCTCATTCACATCTGACCAATGTGACTCCTATTCACATCTGACCAATGTGACCCGCATTCACATCAGGTAAGTGTGACCCCATCCTAATCTGACCAATGTGACTCAAGTGTCCCCATCCATACCATATTAATATGACCAATGTGACTCAAGTGTCCCCATCCATACCATACTAATATGACCAATGTGACTCAAGTGTCCCCATCCATACCATACTAATATGACCCAATCTGACATATGTGACTGCCTTCTCCACCAGACCAATGTGCTCCATCCCCATGAGACCAATGTGACCCCTATCTGACAAATGTGAGCCAAATACCCATCAGAAGAATGTGTCACATTCCCATCAAACCAATGTGACACCATCTGCAGATCAATGTGTCCCACATTCCCAGCTGACAAATGTGACCCCCATTCACATCAGACCAATGTGCCCCACATCACATCTCTATCGGAACAATATGACTCCTGGACTATCAGACCAATTTGACTCCAATCCCCATCAGACTAGTGTGACCCTTATCCTCATCAGACCAATGTGACCCCATTCCTATCTGACAAATGTGACACCCATTCACATCAGACCAATGTGTCCCACATCCCTATCAGAACAATTTGACTCTAACCCCATCAGACCAATATGATTGCCATCCCCATCAGACCAATGTGACCCCCATCCCCATCAGACCAATGTGACTCCCATCCCCATCAGAGCAATGTGAATCCCATCTTCATCAGACCAATGTAACCCTTATCCTCATCTGACCAATGTGACTCCCATCCCCATCAGAGCAACGTGAATCCCATCTTCATCATATACATCTGACCCACCTCACACTTTAAGGCAAAAATAGGAAGAACTCACAAAAGATTACTCGTTTTCAAAACTGGACACTCAAGAAACTAGATACCTTCACAATAATTAAAATATAACCATTCTCGGATGTTCAGGGCTAATAAAACCTAAATCTCCACATTCATCACACATGTGCTGTCACATTCATGAATAAATTCAAGTGACTGACACAAACTACTCTGAAAATCATAGCCCTGTCTGCACCCCTTGGCTGCTTGATGGAATTATAATGGGGTCTGGAAAAGCTTACTCAAACTTATTCTTTCAAAGATTCTTTGATCGGACAATGCTGTCATCTTTGTTAAAAAAGAGGCAACCACATTCAATTAGGTCACTTAACAAAAGAGCGTAAAGTTTGATATAAAAGGCCTGATAATCTATAGGTTACATAAAATATAACACACACGTGTCTTACTTTTCTTCAGCTTCTCTAGCCTTAAGACATGCATCATGAGCAAGATTTTCATCAATACTGTAGGCTTTCTTAGCTTTGGACAGCTCCATGACAGTCTGAAATACCTCCTGCTGAATTGTGGTCAACTGGGGCAACACCTGTTAGGTAAAAAAAAGAGATCACTAAATTTAATTCAGATTATCTGCAGCAGCAGCAGACTTTTTCGGATTTGACGTTTACAGGCAGGATCATTGCATAAACCACATCTGCAACTGGAGGCTTGCTTTGGTTTGGTGTTTTCTTTTATTGCAAAGAAACAAGAAGGTTATTTAGTGACAAGGCAATCAAAGTAAAATATTTTGTCCAAAGATGCACAATGGAAGCCAGCCTGGGCTGATCCAATAGCAGGATTTGAACCCACACCTTTCAGTCACCAGTCATGTATACAACTGTGTCACTGTGGACCCTACCTCAATCAGTCGCATTTTAAGACATACAGGAATGAGTATCTGGATTACTCTGCATCCTGGAACTCACAGGCAACAATTAATGCAATTTATTTATTTCAGCTACTTTTGGCTACTGACAGATATCATGGATGTACATGTCAATGATGCAGAAAGTAATGTTGTCTCGGTGATGCAGAGACAATTGCTGTATTTAATCTGAAAAAGTACTTCTGTGTCATTCATGGATATCCTTGTGATACTTAACAAGAAATTCCAAGTAATTATGTTTCACATGCTCCCCTGTTTGACACAGATACATGCTGTCACTTGATATCACCTTGACCTTATTGGGTAGGAGTACATGAATATCAGACGGCTTTGCTTATTCTTAGAGATTCCACAGTCCAAGTATGACAGCTATCTGTTGCAGGGCTTGGGATTTATGACCATACATAAACTTCAAGCAAAAACATAACCTAGACTTTAAAATGATCCTGGCCTTCAATAAGAGTCCAAGGGAAGGTTGAGGTATATGGGTATGAAAGGGCAAAATCTCCCTAATTCTACTGTCAAAGTATAATAACTAAGCATTCCAAGGTTTGGCTTTAATGAGCATACAGAAAAACCTGAACCCAAAATTTTACATAATATTCAAATCACCTTGAACTTGCAATAGGGTCACTAGAAAGGTAGGTGGTGCATTGATATGAAAGGACAGTGCTTTCTGATTATATGGTCCAAGTATGTTAAGTATCCCTAAAATGGTTTGGATCTTATGACCATACAAAATATTTAAAAAAAACACTTCAACCAAAAATTTAATCATGATTTATAAATGAGCTTGACCATGCCTGAAAATCACAGAAATGGAAGGGCGCATACATATGAAAGGGCAGAGTCTAAGTATGTTAGTTATCCCTTCAAGAGTTTGGGATTTATAACCATACAGAAACACTTTAACTGAAAACTTAACCAAAACTTCAAATGATCTTGACCATACTTAGAGGACAGAGGGATGTATGGAGTCATGGAGTTGAAAGAACAGTGCTTACTAATTAAACTATCCAAGTATGACATCACTCCCTCTGAGGATTTGACACTTGTCACCATACAGAAAAACTTCAACCAAAAACTTTACCAAGAATTTCAAATGACCTTGATCTTGTCTTGCGGGCTACAAGGAGGGTGTACAATGCTTACTGATCAAGTTAAATCATTAGGAATTCATGAGCATGCCTAAAAACTGTAACCAAAACCTTACCCAATGTTGGCTCTCAGTCTCAAAGCACGTATAACATAAGCGAACACAAATAACTCAAATTTTCATAGCAAGAATCACACTGATCAACCAATGTTGGCTCTCAAATCTCAAAGTACGTGTATCATAATCAAACACAAATAACTCAAATTTTCATAGCAAGAATCACACTGATCAACCAATATTGACTCTCAGTCTCAAAGCACATGTAACATAAGCGAACACAAATAACTAATGTTTACATAGCAAGAATCACACTGATCAACCAATGTTGGCTCTCAAAAAAAAAGTCTCAAAGTACGTGTATCATAAGCAAACACAAATAACTCAAGTTTTCAAAGCAAGAATCACACTGATCAACTGCTGGAGCCAAACCCATCAATAACTTGTTAATTCTTCATGACAGTGAAACATCTTCGTCAATAGAAACACATGGTGATTACTAATACAACTCCAACTTGTTTGTACTAATTAACACATCAGTTGCACTGTCCCAGAACACTAACATTTTTATTAAAATTTGCAAGTTTGTTGAACATATCAAGGAATATGAAATTTACGATGATTACAATTAAACCAAACTGAAAGATAATGTTAAAAAATGCAATTCACTAGACAATACTTATTTAATTGGAACCACCAGCAGGCACTGACAAACATTTTTTCTGACTAATATGTCATCAAAATACATTATTTATTGCAAAAATATATATGTTAAAGAAAATGTTACAAAATATATCATTTCTTATTAAAATTTGTGAATTTCATACTGATGATTCCCTGTTTCTATGAACTAAACACTATTTTTCAACAATAAAACAAGTGATATATTCCCAGCTTTGCCAAATTAAAAACAATTTCTTCATATTAAGCAAAAAGAAACCTATATTTTCCTTTTCTATTAAAAAAAAAGTGTGATCCACATCTGCTGGAGTGGTGTATACTGTTGCAATCAACTATTTTGTGTAGTCAAGACAAAATTATGACTGTATAGGGTTTACTGGCACTTAAGCACAATCATGGCTATAAAGTTCCAATATTAAATACAGTGCCAGTGAAAAGAATTGCTTCTGCAGAAATATCTGATCATTTTCTGCCTTTGATTTTCAATTCAGGTTAACGCTAACATGAAATGAAAGCTGAATAAAATGCCAAGTAACTTTTACTTCATAAAATGATAATGCTGAACATAAGATGAGTATTCTAAAAACTGTTCAATCACCTGGTTGACATCTGAATCCAAAGGACTTTACTCCAACTCAATATTTCTGTTCATAAAAATGGCACATGCAACTGTACAATAGGAAAGGTCGTTAATTTAACAGAAGTCTCAAGGAATGAGAAACATTGTAAAATCAAAACATTTTTATGCTACAAAAAAGAAAAGAACAAAAGCTACAAGGCAAAATGGCTGTGAAGTATTAGTTGACAACAGACAGGTGGCCCTTTAAGGTTATTTTAATAATAAGTATAAACTTCTCAAGAAAACTACAATCAAGTCTTACTGTGATGACTGAAAAACAAACTTTTACCTATATGTGATCTGTTATCTATCTAAATAGTGAAACAATGCCCCAACAGCTTTCTACCTTTTTCATACACTGCACTTTATTGGCCTTGAGTGGCTTGACTGGTTCTGCTATTTTGTCCATGTAAATGTCAGCTGCCTGCAGCCGTTTCTTTGCCAGTTTCTCAGTCTCTTCCAGTATAATACGCCATACTGCCAATGCAGTTCTGTGGGGGAAAAAAAGGACACAACCCTTATTAGTTCCTCATAATCAGCTGTATAATAATTAAGGTAAGGGATCTTCCATAAACAAAAATATAAACTGATCTAAAACATCTCAATTACTCTTCATAGTTCTTGACTAATGGCCAGCCCTGTCCATGGGAAGACTACAATGGCATATGAATTGTGTACAAACTATATCACCTCATAAGATCCTTGTTAAGACAGATTTCAATGGCAAATGAATTGTGATTCAAAACTATCTCATTAAATATCCTGGATCTCATTCATTTTCAAATGAAGCCCTTATATAAACCCACATTCCAAGTTTGATCATAACAGGAGTGGTAGGAAGCAATTCTTGATGGACATGCAGTAAATGATGAGTGTAGGGTCACACCTTTAGTTCACTTGGCCTTAAGACAACATCAGCAACAAATTTAGTCACGAGAATAGTCCCTGGTATCAATGTAGATCTTTAATCCATTATTCTTAACACATAATTAATCTATGATCGATGGAAACATCATCAGGCCCAGTAATTCAAAGCTAATCAACAAAATTCGATCACAACAGAATAAGAATAGGCTCAATTGATATGAAAAAAGTGTACAAGTATCAACTAGCATAAACATGTTAACAATTTGAACTAAAAAGCAATCCTTTTAATAAAGTAAATATAAGGTGTACCTACAAATCAAATGAAAATTTCTGGCTGGTGAATGATCTAAACACCTATACATTGGTGTGAAAACTGCCTTACTATGGCATATCTGTAACAGTGGCACTAAAGCCATCAAGTTTCATCACTGTAAATGTAACAGTGTGCAATCAGTAAGTTTTATTGCAAAAACTTAATGAAATCACAGAAGTATGAAAAGAATGCACCCTCCGAGTTTCAGAACTGCACATGTCCTGAAAATGTGGCTAAATGTGAGCACATAGAATTGATACTTTCATGCTGACCACAATATACTGCAATGCTGACCACAATAATCAGAAATAGAATACCTATTACTATCCCATTCCAAAAGTGAAACTCTTTTAAATATGTTAAACAGCAATGACATCAAGAAAAAATCTTTTTGTGTTCTTGTTATGAGAAATGAGACAATATAATGAATGTTATGTAACAAAACAGTACACAAAGATGTGACAGTCTAAAATGAAGTCCTCTCAATATTATGAACACATCATAGGTGTCTTTCTTTATTAGTAATGAGAAATGAATCTTTTGTTAAGTTCAGTGTAGTTCAATATTATCACCACCACCCACCATCTTTACAACCAGTTAATTGATAATAATAATAATAATGAGGACTTTGTATAGCGCCTAATCTTTAGAAGCTCTAAGCGCTTTACAACATTTGACAAAACTTAAAAAAACATATATAATGATATGATTACAAAATTAAAAACAAACACCACGAAAGTAGAAACAGAAAATATGCTGTAAATATTTAAGGCAAGGATACATTATTAGGTCTTTAAGTCTGTTCTTACAGTTGAAATAGGTGAGTTTTAAGAGCGCTCTTGAATGAGATCACTGTGTCTTTGTGTTTAAGTGCAGTGGGCAATTCGTTCCACGTTGCTGGGCCCTGGTATGCAAAAGAGCGTTGTCCATATGATATCATCTTCATAGTGGGAATAATGAGAATACGAGTGTCAGAAGAGGGGCGTAAGCATCTTGCAGGTGTGTACACATGGGTGAGGTCAGATATGTATGTTGGACTGGAGCCCGCCAGTGAAACGTAGCACAGAGAACAAATTTTGTGTTTAATTCTGGATCGTATGGATAGCCAGTGTAGGGTACAGAGCAGGGGAGAGGCGTGCTCTGATCGTGGTACTCTAAGGATGATTCGAGCAGCCGTATTTTGAACTTTTTGAAGTTTCTGAAGTAGATATTGAGACGAACCAGACAGAATTGAGTTACAATAGTCCAGTCTTGAAAGTACTAAGGAACACACAAGTGTTTTAGCGGCATCAACTGAAAGATACTTGCGAATGGAGCTGATTCGTCTCAGCTCAAGATATGCAGCCTTGCATAT
>JAECUM010013583.1:0-39996 GCA_016617855.1 Megalonaias nervosa
GATTATAATATAAATTCACATAAAATGAAATGAATGGTACTGATATTATTTTGCTGAATGATATCAAAAAGTACATGAGAATACTGTTACAGAAAGAAAAGTATTTAGAGAAAGTATTAGTTTTGTGAAGGATATAATGAAAAAGAATAAAAACACAAAATCAATAACACGATACCACTAAATAATTTCCAAATAAATGTGAACATGATGATATAATATGCTGTAATGGAGAAATTATATCAACTGTACTTTCAAGTTCTATTATAGACAATAATACCATTAAATTCCTTCTAAATGATTGTCAAGCTATATATAACTAGATGATTATCACTATATCTGTCTCTATGGATTATAACAAATTCGCTCCAATACATTAGGGTGTTCTGATACTTTTATGCATGTATGTATGTAAGGCTGTATGCGTTTTCATGTGTTCGTGTGCATACATGTATCCATTAAGCTATTTATTTTAGTATTTTCTCTCAGTTAATTGTGCTTCTCAATGTCTTTATAACAAAATGAACATTATGTTTCTCAAATGAATCAACATGTTTTGCACCAAGGCTTCATATACTGCTAGATAGCACTGAATTTTGGAAATTATTTCCCACAAAATTAGAAGAAAAAAAGACTTCAGAGATTTAAATATAGAATAAATTATTATATGTACACAAAGGCTTCATATTCTGCTGTGTACAATTTTGGAAAGAAATTCAAACAAAGTCTGGGGGCCCCGAGTGGCTGAGTGGTCTAAAGCGCTCTCCGTTACGGATCACTGCCATCTCACCTCTGTCTGCGTGGGTTCGAGTGTAAGATTCGGCGAATGTGGATATGTGAGAAAGCTTGCCAGTAGCTCGTGGGTCGGTGGTTCTTTCCATGGATTTCCCGGTTTTTTCCTCCACCATTAATACTGGCCGCCATGTATAACCTATCTTGTGCTGAAAAATGGCATTTAGCCCCACAACAACAACAACAACAACATCAAACAAAGTCTGAGCAAGAAGATAAAGACTCAAATTATTCTATGCTGATTACATTCCAAGTACTGATCTGAATGATGTTTATTGGAATATATTACATATTTACATCAAATGAAATGAAACATACTGATATTATATTGATGAATGAGATAAAATAGTAGATGAATATGGTTAAAGAAAGAAAAGTCTTTAGAGAAAGTATTCTAAGATGTTGCAGTATGCCCAGTTTTGTGAAAGATATAATGAAAAGAAGGAAACAAAATCAATAATAAGATACACCTGATTACTATATGAATAAATTGGAACATGACGATATAATGCTTTGTAATAGAGAAATTATATCAACTTTGCTTGTAAGGTCTATCTTATAGAATATTATTAATTTCCTTCCGAGTGCTCCACAAACTAAGTATGGCTATATTGTTTTCACTATATTTGTCTGTATGCATTACACAAATTTAAACAAAGTTTGAAGAAGATAAAAACTTTGAGTTCTAGGCTGATGAAATTCCAAGGCCAGATTTGAATCAGGTTTATTAGTTTATATTACAAATTCACATAAAATGAAATGAATGGTACTGATATTATTATGATACAAATACTGTTACACATAAAATGAAATGAATAAAACACTTACCATCTGTTTTGTGAAGGATATAATGAAAAAGAATAAAAATACAAAATACTGATACCATTAATTTCCAAATAAATGTTGATGATGTTGTAATGGAGAAATTATATCAACTTTACTTGTTAATCTATTTTAGATGATAATATAAGTAAATTCTATCTGAATGATTGACAAGCTATGTATTGCTACACTAATATTGTCTTCATGTAATATGAAACATGTTCCAACATAATCGGAGAAATGTGCATATGTATATATGGCTGTATGCAGAATATCTTGATAATTAGAAAATGACATTGCAAAGTCTTCACATACTAATGGACTTACCAACAATATAGAAAAATATAAATAAGAGCTTGAATCTGTTTTGTGAAGGATATAAAAAATCTGAACAAGAAAAAGAAGGTTCCAAAAATCATATTGGAAAATCAATAAATGAAAGGCACAACATTGAATATTAAAACTGTTATAGAAAGGAATTTAGTGTTGGGGTAACATGATGATTACTATAGGAATAAATTGGATGATGTTGTAATGGAGAAATTATATCAACTTCCAAGTGCTCGACAAGCTATGTATGGCTATATTGTTTTCACTATATTTGTCTGTATGCGTTACACAAAACTCATTCCAATATATTAGGTTTTCCAATAATTTTATGCGTGTATATATGTAAGGCTGTATGCATTTTGATGTGTTTGTCTGCATGCATGTATCCATTACAATACGTATTTTAGTATGTACTAATGGTTTACTAATGCTTCCCAATGTCTTTATGACAAAAATGAACATTATGTTTCTCAAATGAATCAACATGTTTTGCACAAAGGCTTCATATACTGCTGGATAGAACTGAAGTATGAAAATTAATTCACACAAAATTAGAAGAAAAAAAGAAGAGAGAGATTTAAAAAGACAATAAATTGTTATATGTACAAAAAGGCTTCATATTCTACTGTGTACAATTTTATAAAGAAATTCAAACAAAGTCTGAACAACAAGATAACAACTCAAATTATTCCAGGCTGATGACATTCCAAGGCCAGATATGAATCATGTTTAACAGATCATAGTACAAATCCACATAAAATGAAATGAAAGCTACTGACATTGTTTTGCTGAATGACAGACAAAAACAGTATGAATATTGCAAGAGAAAGCAGTGTTTAGAGAAATTAGAAAATATTGCGATATAATAGTTACGTACTGTTTTGTGAAGGATATAAGGAAAAAGAAGAAAATTATAAAATCAATAAGAAGAGAAATTAATATAGGAATCAGTGGGAACATGATGGTAAGATGTGTTGTAATGGAGAACTTATATCAACTGTACTTGCAAGTTCTATTATAGATAATAATACCATTAAATTCCTTCTAAATGATCGTCAAGCTATGTATTACTATATCTTTTTCACTATATCTGTCTCTATGGATTATAACAAATTCGTTCCAATATATTGGGATGTTCTGATATTTGTATGCATGTATGTATGTAAGACTGTATGGATTTTTATGTGTTTGTGTGCATACATGTATCCATTAAAATATGTATTTCAGTATTTTCTCCCAGTTAATAGTGCTTCTCAATGTCTTTATAACAAAATGAACATTATGTTTCTCAAATGAATCAACATGTTTTGCACCAAGGCTTCATATACTGCTAGATAGCACTGAATTTTGGAAATTATTTCACACAAAATTAGAAAAAGTAAAAAAGAGTTTTGTGAAGGATATAATGAAAAGAATAAAAATACAAAATCAATAACATGATACCACTGAATAATTTCCAAATAAATGTAAACATGATGATATAATATGTTGTAATGGAGAAATTATATCAACTTACTTAGATCTATTTTAGATGATAATATAAGTAAATTCAAATGATTGACAAGATAGATATTCACTGTCTGTGTTCCAAATTATTTCTGATGCATGTATTACTGTATTCAAACATGTATCCAGATCTGAATGCTTCTCAATGTCTTTATTGAACATTATGTTTCTCAAATGAATCAACATGTTTTGCACAAAGGCTTCATATACTGCTATAGATGAATTAAATTATTTCACACAAAATTAGAAGAAAAAAAGAAGAGAGAGATTTAAAAAGAATAAATTGTTATATGTACAAAAGGCTTCATATTCTGCTGTGTACAATTTTGGAAAGAAATTCAAACAAAGTCTGAAACAAGATAAAACTCAAATTATTCTAGCTGATGACATTCCAAGGCCAGATATGAATCATGTTTATTGGATATATTACAAATTTACATCAAATGAAATGAAACATACTGATATTATTTTGATGAATGATAAAAAAAGTATGAATATTGCAAAGAAAGAAAAGTCTTTAGAGAAAGTATAGAAAATATTGCGATATAATAGTTACGTACTGTTTTGTGAAGGATATAAGGAAAAAGAAGAAAATTATAAAATCAATGCAGAAGAGCCAAATTACATATAGTGATGAAAGATATAATGAAAGTGGGAACATGAAACAAATGTTTTGTACAAAGTCTTCATGCTGGAATGAAGAAATTAACAAAATTAGAAGAGACTGATTTACAATAAATTACTGTATGTATAAATTGGACAATTTTGTTCAAACAAAGTGACTCAAATTATTCAGGCTGATGAAATTCCAAGGCCAGATGAATCTTTTATATATAGAAATGAAACTGATATTATTTTGCTGAATCAAAAAGTCAAGCTCAATAAGATATAGAACATGATTATTATGTTGTAATTTATATCAACTGTACTTTCAAGTTCTATTATAGTAATACCATTAAATTCCTTCTAAATGATCGTCCTATACATAACTAGGATTATCACTATATCTGTCTCTATGGATTATAACAAATTCGTTCCAATACATTGGGTGTTCTGATATTTTATGCATGTATGTATGTAAGGCTGTCATTTTCATGTGTTCGTGTGCATACATGTATCCATTAAGTATTTATTTTAGTATTTTCTCCAGTTAATTGTGCTTCTCAATGTCTTTATAACAAAATGAACATTATGTTTCTCAAATGAATCAACATGTTTTGCACCAAGGCTTCATATACTGCTAGATAGCACTGAATTTTGGAAATTATTTCCCACAAAATTAGAAGAAAAAAAGACTTCAGAGATTTAAATATAGAATAAATTATTATATGTACACAAAGGCTTCATATTCTGCTGTGTACAATTTTGGAAAGAAATTCAAACAAAGTCTGGGGGCCCCGAGTGGCTGAGTGGTCTAAAGCGCTCTCCGTTACGGATCACTGCCATCTCACCTCTGTCTGCGTGGGTTCGAGTCTAAGATTCGGCGAATGTGGATATGTGAGAAAGCTTGCCAGTAGCTCGTGGGTCGGTGATTCTTTCCATGGATTTCCCGGTTTTTTCCTCCACCATTAATACTGGCCGCCATGTATAACCTATCTTGTGCTGAAAAATGGCATTAAGCCCCACAACAACAACAACAACAACATCAAACAAAGTCTGAGCAAGAAGATAAAGACTCAAATTATTCTATGCTGATTACATTCCAAGTACTGATCTGAATGATGTTTATTGGAATATATTACATATTTACATCAAATGAAATGAAACATACTGATATTATATTGATGAATGAGATAAAATAGTAGATGAATATGGTTAAAGAAAGAAAAGTCTTTAGAGAAAGTATTCTAAGATGTTGCAGTATGCCCAGTTTTGTGAAAGATATAATGAAAAGAAGGAAACAAAATCAATAATAAGATACACCTGATTACTATATGAATAAATTGGAACATGACGATATAATGCTTTGTAATAGAGAAATTACATCAACTTTGCTTGTAAGGTCTATCCTATAGAATATTATTAATTTCCTTCCGAGTGCTCCACAAACTAAGTATGGCTATATTGTTTTCACTATATTTGTCTGTATGCGTTACACAAATTTAAACAAAGTTTGAAGAAGATAAAAGCTTTGAGTTCTAGGCTGATGAAATTCCAAGGCCAGATTTGAATCAGGTTTATTAGATTATATTACAAATTCACATAAAATGAAATGAATGGTACTGATATTATTATGATGAATAAGATAAAAGAAGTACATGAAAATACTGTTACAGAAAGAAACGTATTTAGAGAAAGTATTAGAAAATGTTGCAATAAAACACTTACCAACTGTTTTGTGAAGGATATAATGAAAAAGAATAAAAATACAAAATCAATAACATGATACCACTGAATAATTTCCAAATAAATGTAAAATGATATAAATAATGGAGAAATTATATCAACTTTACTTGTTAGATCTATTTTAGATGATAATATAAGTAAATTCTATCTGAATGATTGACAAGCTATGTATTGCTATATTGTTTTCACTAATATTGTCTTCATGTATTATATGAAACATGTTCCAACATAATCGGACATTCCGATTATTTTTATGTGCATATGTATATATGGCTGTATGCAGTTTTTTCTGCTTCTCAATATCTTGATAATGACAACACAACTTATGTTTTGTAAATGTACTGACATGTTTTGTGCAAAGTCTTCACATACTAATGGACAGTATTCAATTTGTAAATTATTTCCAACAATATAGAAAAATATAAATAAGAGCTTGAATCAAAAATTGATTTGCCAAATCTGCACACCTCTACATTCTGCTGGGTATAATTTTGGAAATAAATGTTTTCAAAAAATCTGAACAAGAGAAAAACTCAAATTATTCTATGCCGATGAGGTTCCATGGCCCAACTCGAATCATGTTTATTGGATTATATTACAAATTAACATCAAATAGAATGAAAGGCACCAACATTGTTTTGCTGGATGATATCAAAAAGTAAAACTGTTATAGAAAGGAAAGAGTTTAGAGAAAGTATTCTAAAATGTTGGGGTATGCCCAGTTTATAAAGGATATAATGAAAAGAAGAAAACAAAATCAATAAGAAACAACTGATTACTATAGGAATAAATTGGAACATGATAATATAATGTTTTGTAATAGAGAAATTATATCAACTTTACTTGTAAGGTCTGTCCTACAGAATATTATCAATTTCCTTCCAAGTGCTCGACAAGCTATGTATGGCTATATTGTTTTCACTATATTTGTCTGTATGCGTTACACAAAACTCATTCCAATATATTAGGTTTTCCAATAATTTTATGCGTGTATATATGTAAGGCTGTATGCGTTTTGATGTGTTTGTCTGCATGCATGTATCCATTACAATACGTATTTTAGTATGTACTAACGGTTTACTAATGCTTCTCAATGTCTTTATGACAAAAATGAACATTATGTTTCTCAAATGAATCAACATGTTTTGCACAAAGGCTTCATATACTGCTGGATAGAACTGAAGTATGAAAATTACTTCACACAAAATTAGAAGAAAAAAAGAAGAGAGAGATTTAAAAAGACAATAAATTGTTATATGTACAAAAAGGCTTCATATTCTACTGTGTACAATTTTAGAAAGAAATTCAAACAAAGTCTGAACAACAAGATAACAACTCAAATTATTCCAGGCTGATGACATTCCAAGGCCAGATATGAATCATGTTTAACAGATCATAGTACAAATCCACATAAAATGAAATGAAAGCTACTGACACTGTTTTGCTGAATGACAGACAAAAACAGTATGAATATTGCAAGAGAAAGCAGTGTTTAGAGAAATTAGAAAATATTGCGATATAATACTTACGTCCTGTTTTGTGAAGGATATAAGGAAAAAGAAGAAAATTATAAAATCAATAAGAAGAGAAATTAATATAGGAATCAGTGGGAACATGATGGTAAGATGTGTTGTAATGGAGAACTTATATCAACTGTACTTGCAAGTTCTATTATAGATAATAATACCATTAAATTCCTTCTAAATGATCGTCAAGCTATGTATTACTATATCTTTTTCACTATATCTGTCTCTATGGATTATAACAAATTCGTTCCAATATATTGGGATGTTCTGATATTTGTATGCATGTATGTATGTAAGACTGTATGGATTTTTATGTGTTTGTGTGCATACATGTATCCATTAAAATATGTATTTTAGTAATTTCTCCCAGTTAATAGTGCTTCTCAATGTCTTTATAACAAAATGAACATTATGTTTCTCAAATGAATCAACATGTTTTGCACCAAGGCTTCATATACTGCTAGATAGCACTGAATTTTGGAAATTATTTCACACAAAATTAGAAGAAAAAAAGACTTGAGAGATTTAAATATAGAATAAAGTATTATATGTACACAAAGGCTTCATATTCTGCTGTGTACAATTTTGGAAAGAAATTCAAACAAAGTCTGAGCAAGAAGATAAAGACTCAAATTATTCTATGCTGATTACATTCCAAGTACTGATCTGAATGATGTTTATTGGAATATATTACATATTTACATCAAATGAAATGAAACATACTGATATTATTTTGATGAATGGTATAAAAAAGTACATGAATATTGTTAAAGAAAGAAAAGTCTTTAGAGAAAGTATTAGAAAATGTTGCAATATAACACTTACGCGCTGTTTTGTGAAGGATATCATGAAAAAGAAAAAAAATATAAAATCAATGACATGACAAAGCTTAATAATAGCCAAATAAATGTGGACAAGATGGTATAACGTGATGTAATGGAGATGTGTATTTTATTATTTTCTCTTGGTTAATAGTGCTTATCAATGTCTTTATGACAAAAATGAACATTATGTTTTCAAATAATCAACATGTTTTGTACAAAGTCTTCATCTACTGCTGGAAAGCACTGAATTTTGGAAATTATTTCCCACAAAATTAGAAGAAAAAATGACTTACGTGATTTAAATATACAATAAATTACTGTATGTATACAAACGCTTCCTATTTGGTTGTGTACAATTTTGGAAAAAAATTCAAACAAAGTTTGAAGAAGATAAAAACTCAAATTATTCTAGGCTGATGAAATTCCAAGGCCAGATTTGAATCCGGTTAATTGGATTATAATATAAATTCACATAAAATGAAATGAATGGTACTGATATTATTTTGCTGAATGATATCAAAAAGGACATGAGAATACTGTTACAGAAAGAAAAGTATTTAGAGAAAGTATTAGTTTTATGAAAGATATAATGAGAAAGAATAAAAATACAAAATCAATAACACGATACCACTAAATAATTTCCAAATAAATGTGAACATGATGATATAATATGTTGTAATGGAGAAATTATATCAACTGTACTTTCAAGTTCTATTATAGACAATAATACCATTAAATTCCTTCTAAATGATCGTCAAACTATACATAACTAGATGATTATCACTATATCTGTCTCTATGGATTATAACAAATTCGCTCCAATACATTAGGGTGTTCTGATACTTTTATGCATGTATGTATGTAAGGCTGTATGCATTTTCATGTGTTCGTGTGCATACATGTATCCATTAAGCTATTTATTTTAGTATTTTCTCTCAGTTAATTGTGCTTCTCAATGTCTTTATAACAAAATGAACATTATGTTTCTCAAATGAATCAACATGTTTTGCACCAAGGCTTCATATACTGCTAGATAGCACTGAATTTTGGAAATTATTTCCCACAAAATTAGAAGAAAAAAAGACTTCAGAGATTTAAATATAGAATAAATTATTATATGTACACAAAGGCTTCATATTCTGCTGTGTACAATTTTGGAAAGAAATTCAAACAAAGTCTGGGGGCCCCGAGTGGCTGAGTGGTCTAAAGCGCTCTCCGTTACGGATCACTGCCATCTCACCTCTGTCTGCGTGGGTTCGAGTGTAAGATTCGGCGAATGTGGATATGTGAGAAAGCTTGCCAGTAGCTCGTGGGTCGGTGGTTCTTTCCATGGATTTCCCGGTTTTTTCCTCCACCATTAATACTGGCCGCCATGTATAACCTATCTTGTGCTGAAAAATGGCATTTAGCCCCACAACAACAACAACAACAACATCAAACAAAGTCTGAGCAAGAAGATAAAGACTCAAATTATTCTATGCTGATTACATTCCAAGTACTGATCTGAATGATGTTTATTGGAATATATTACATATTTACATCAAATGAAATGAAACATACTGATATTATTTTGATGAATGGTATAAAAAAGTACATGAATATTGTTAAAGAAAGAAAAGTCTTTAGAGAAAGTATTAGAAAATGTTGCAATATAACACTTACGCGCTGTTTTGTGAAGGACATCATGAAAAAGAAAAAAAATATAAAATCAATGACATGACAAAGTTTAATAATATCCAAATAAATGTGGACAAGATGGGATAACGTGATGTAATGGAGATGTGTATTTTATTATTTTCTCTCGGTTAATAGTGCTTATCAATGTCTTTATGACAAAAATGAACATTATGTTTTCAAATAATCAACATGTTTTTTACAAAGTCTTCATCTACTGCTGGAAAGCACTGAATTTTGGAAATTATTTCGCACAAAATTAGAAGAAAAAATGACTTACGTGATTTAAATATACAATAAATTACTGTATGTATACAAACGCTTCCTATTTGGTTGTGTACAATTTTGGAAAAAAATTCAAACAAAGTTTGAAGAAGATAAAAACTCAAATTATTCTAGGCTGATGAAATTCCAAGACCAGATTTGAATCAGGTTAATTGGATTATATTATAAATTCACATAAAATGAAATGAATGGTACTGATATTATTTTGCTGAATGATATCAAAAAGTACATGAGAATACTGTTACAGAAAGAAAAGTATTTAGAGAAAGTATTAGTTTTGTGAAGGATATAATGAAAAAGAATAAAAACACAAAATCAATAACACGATACCACTAAATAATTTCCAAATAAATGTGAACATGATGATATAATATGCTGTAATGGAGAAATTATATCAACTGTACTTTCAAGTTCTATTATAGACAATAATACCATTAAATTCCTTCTAAATGATTGTCAAGCTATATATAACTAGATGATTATCACTATATCTGTCTCTATGGATTATAACAAATTCGCTCCAATACATTAGGGTGTTCTGATACTTTTATGCATGTATGTATGTAAGGCTGTATGCGTTTTCATGTGTTCGTGTGCATACATGTATCCATTAAGCTATTTATTTTAGTATTTTCTCTCAGTTAATTGTGCTTCTCAATGTCTTTATAACAAAATGAACATTATGTTTCTCAAATGAATCAACATGTTTTGCACCAAGGCTTCATATACTGCTAGATAGCACTGAATTTTGGAAATTATTTCCCACAAAATTAGAAGAAAAAAAGACTTCAGAGATTTAAATATAGAATAAATTATTATATGTACACAAAGGCTTCATATTCTGCTGTGTACAATTTTGGAAAGAAATTCAAACAAAGTCTGGGGGCCCCGAGTGGCTGAGTGGTCTAAAGCGCTCTCCGTTACGGATCACTGCCATCTCACCTCTGTCTGCGTGGGTTCGAGTGTAAGATTCGGCGAATGTGGATATGTGAGAAAGCTTGCCAGTAGCTCGTGGGTCGGTGGTTCTTTCCATGGATTTCCCGGTTTTTTCCTCCACCATTAATACTGGCCGCCATGTATAACCTATCTTGTGCTGAAAAATGGCATTAAGCCCCACAACAACAACAACAACAACATCAAACAAAGTCTGAGCAAGAAGATAAAGACTCAAATTATTCTATGCTGATTACATTCCAAGTACTGATCTGAATGATGTTTATTGGAATATATTACATATTTACATCAAATGAAATGAAACATACTGATATTATTTTGATGAATGGTATAAAAAAGTACATGAATATTGTTAAAGAAAGAAAAGTCTTTAGAGAAAGTATTAGAAAATGTTGCAATATAACACTTACGCGCTGTTTTGTGAAGGACATCATGAAAAAGAAAAAAAATATAAAATCAATGACATGACAAAGTTTAATAATATCCAAATAAATGTGGACAAGATGGGATAACGTGATGTAATGGAGATGTGTATTTTATTATTTTCTCTCGGTTAATAGTGCTTATCAATGTCTTTATGACAAAAATGAACATTATGTTTTCAAATAATCAACATGTTTTTTACAAAGTCTTCATCTACTGCTGGAAAGCACTGAATTTTGGAAATTATTTCGCACAAAATTAGAAGAAAAAATGACTTACGTGATTTAAATATACAATAAATTACTGTATGTATACAAACGCTTCCTATTTGGTTGTGTACAATTTTGGAAAAAAATTCAAACAAAGTTTGAAGAAGATAAAAACTCAAATTATTCTAGGCTGATGAAATTCCAAGACCAGATTTGAATCAGGTTAATTGGATTATATTATAAATTCACATAAAATGAAATGAATGGTACTGATATTATTTTGCTGAATGATATCAAAAAGTACATGAGAATACTGTTACAGAAAGAAAAGTATTTAGAGAAAGTATTAGTTTTGTGAAGGATATAATGAAAAAGAATAAAAATACAAAATCAATAACACGATACCACTAAATAATTTCCAAATAAATGTGAACATGATGATATAATATGCTGTAATGGAGAAATTATATCAACTGTACTTTCAAGTTCTATTATAGACAATAATACCATTAAATTCCTTCTAAATGATTGTCAAACTATATATAACTAGATGATTATCACTATATCTGTCTCTATGGATTATAACAAATTCGCTCCAATACATTAGGGTGTTCTGATACTTTTATGCATGTATGTATGTAAGGCTGTATGCGTTTTCATGTGTTCGTGTGCATACATGTATCCATTAAGCTATTTATTTTAGTATTTTCTCTCAGTTAATTGTGCTTCTCAATGTCTTTATAACAAAATGAACATTATGTTTCTCAAATGAATCAACATGTTTTGCACCAAGGCTTCATATACTGCTAGATAGCACTGAATTTTGGAAATTATTTCCCACAAAATTAGAAGAAAAAAAGACTTCAGAGATTTAAATATAGAATAAATTATTATATGTACACAAAGGCTTCATATTCTGCTGTGTACAATTTTGGAAAGAAATTCAAACAAAGTCTGGGGGCCCCGAGTGGCTGAGTGGTCTAAAGCGCTCTCCGTTACGGATCACTGCCATCTCACCTCTGTCTGCGTGGGTTCGAGTGTAAGATTCGGCGAATGTGGATATGTGAGAAAGCTTGCCAGTAGCTCGTGGGTCGGTGGTTCTTTCCATGGATTTCCCGGTTTTTTCCTCCACCATTAATACTGGCCGCCATGTATAACCTATCTTGTGCTGAAAAATGGCATTTAGCCCCACAACAACAACAACAACAACATCAAACAAAGTCTGAGCAAGAAGATAAAGACTCAAATTATTCTATGCTGATTACATTCCAAGTACTGATCTGAATGATGTTTATTGGAATATATTACATATTTACATCAAATGAAATGAAACATACTGATATTATATTGATGAATGAGATAAAATAGTAGATGAATATGGTTAAAGAAAGAAAAGTCTTTAGAGAAAGTATTCTAAGATGTTGCAGTATGCCCAGTTTTGTGAAAGATATAATGAAAAGAAGGAAACAAAATCAATAATAAGATACACCTGATTACTATATGAATAAATTGGAACATGACGATATAATGCTTTGTAATAGAGAAATTATATCAACTTTGCTTGTAAGGTCTATCTTATAGAATATTATTAATTTCCTTCCGAGTGCTCCACAAACTAAGTATGGCTATATTGTTTTCACTATATTTGTCTGTATGCATTACACAAATTTAAACAAAGTTTGAAGAAGATAAAAACTTTGAGTTCTAGGCTGATGAAATTCCAAGGCCAGATTTGAATCAGGTTTATTAGTTTATATTACAAATTCACATAAAATGAAATGAATGGTACTGATATTATTATGATGAATAAGATAAAAGAAGTACATGAAAATACTGTTACAGAAAGAAACGTATTTAGAGAAAGTATTAGAAAATGTTGCAATAAAACACTTACCATCTGTTTTGTGAAGGATATAATGAAAAAGAATAAAAATACAAAATCAATAACATGATACCACTGAATAATTTCCAAATAAATGTGAACATGATGATATAATATGTTGTAATGGAGAAATTATATCAACTTTACTTGTTAGATCTATTTTAGATGATAATATAAGTAAATTCTATCTGAATGATTGACAAGCTATGTATTGCTATATTGTTTTCACTAATATTGTCTTCATGTATTATATGAAACATGTTCCAACATAATCGGACATTCCGATTATTTTTATGTGCATATGTATATATGGCTGTATGCAGTTTTTTCTGCTTCTCAATATCTTGATAATGACAACACAACTTATGTTTTGTAAATGTACTGACATGTTTTGTGCAAAGTCTTCACATACTAATGGACAGTATTCAATTTGTAAATTATTTCCAACAATATAGAAAAATATAAATAAGAGCTTGAATCAAAAATTGATTTGCCAAATCTGCACAAAGCCTCTACATTCTGCTGGGTATAATTTTGGAAATAAATGTTTTCAAAAAATCTGAACAAGAGAAAAACTCAAATTATTCTATGCCGATGAGGTTCCATGGCCCAACTCGAATCATGTTTATTGGATTATATTACAAATTAACATCAAATAGAATGAAAGGCACAACATTGTTTTGCTGGATGATATCAAAAAGTAAAACTGTTATAGAAAGGAAAGAGTTTAGAGAAAGTATTCTAAAATGTTGGGGTATGCCCAGTTTTATAAAGGATATAATGAAAAGAAGAAAACAAAATCAATAAGAAACAACTGATTACTATAGGAATAAATTGGAACATGATAATATAATGTTTTGTAATAGAGAAATTATATCAACTTTACTTGTAAGGTCTGTCCTACAGAATATTATCAATTTCCTTCCAAGTGCTCGACAAGCTATGTATGGCTATATTGTTTTCACTATATTTGTCTGTATGCGTTACACAAAACTCATTCCAATATATTAGGTTTTCCAATAATTTTATGCGTGTATATATGTAAGGCTGTATGCGTTTTGATGTGTTTGTCTGCATGCATGTATCCATTACAATACGTATTTTAGTATGTACTAACGGTTACTAATGCTTCTCAATGTCTTTATGACAAAAATGAACATTATGTTTCTCAAATGAATCAACATGTTTTGCACAAAGGCTTCATATACTGCTGGATAGAACTGAAGTATGAAAATTACTTCACACAAAATTAGAAGAAAAAAAGAAGAGAGAGATTTAAATAGACAATAAATTGTTACATGTACGTACACAAAGGCTTCATATTCTACTGTGTACAATTTTAGAAAGAAATTCAAACAAAGTCTGAACAACAAGATAACAACTCAAATTATTCCAGGCTGATGACATTCCAAGGCCAGATATGAATCATGTTTAACAGATCATAGTACAAATTCACATAAAATGAAATGAAAGCTACTGACACTGTTTTGCTGAATGACAGACAAAAACAGTATGAATATTGCAAGAGAAAGCAGTGTTTAGAGAAATTAGAAAATATTGCGATATAATACTTACGTCCTGTTTTGTGAAGGATATAAGGAAAAAGAAGAAAATTATAAAATCAATAAGAAGAGAAATTAATATAGGAATTAGTGGGAACATGATGGTAAGATGTGTTGTAATGGAGAAATTATATCAACTGTACTTGCAAGTTCTATTATAGATAATAATACCATTAAATTCCTTCTAAATGATCATCAAGCTATGTATTACTATATCTTTCTCACTATATCTGTCTCTATGGATTATAACAAATTCGTTCCAATATATTGGGATGTTCTGATATTTGTATGCATGTATGTATGTAAGACTGTATGGATTTTTATGTGTTTGTGTGCACACATGTATCCATTAAAATATGTATTTTAGTATTTTCTCCCAGTTAATAGTGCTTCTCAATGTCTTTATAACAAAATGAACATTATGTTTCTCAAATGAATCAACATGTTTTGCACCAAGGCTTCATATACTGCTAGATAGCACTGAATTTTGGAAATTATTTCACACAAAATTAGAGAAAAGTATTTAGAGAAAGTATTAGTTTTGTGAAGGATATAATGAGAAAGAATAAAAATACAAAATCAAGAACACGATACCACTAAATAATTTCCAAATAAATGTGAACATGATGATATAATATGTTGTAATGGAGAAATTATATCAACTGTACTTTCAAGTTCTATTATAGACAATAATACCTTTAAATTCCTTCTAAATGATCGTCAAGCCATATATAACTAGATGATTATCACTATATCTGTCTCTATGGATTATAACAAATTCGTTCCAATACATTAGGATGTTCTGATACTTTTATGCATGTATGTATGTAAGGCTGTATGCATTTTCATGTGTTCGTGTGCATACATGTATCCATTAAGATATGTATTTTAGTATTTTCTCCCAGTTAATTGTATTTCTCAATGTCTTTATAACAAAATGAACATTATGTTTCTCAAATGAATCAACATATTTTGCACAAAGACTTCATACACTGCTGCATGGCACTGAATTTTGGAAATTATTTCACACAAAATTAGAAGAAAAAAAGACTTGAGAGATTTAAATATAGAATAAATTGTTATATGTACACAAAGGCTTCATATTCTGCTGTGTACAATTTTGGAAAGAAATTCAAACAAAGTCTGAGCGAGAAGATAAAGACTCAAATTATTCTATGCTGATTACATTCCAAGTACTGATCTGAATGATGTTTATTGGAATATATTACATATTTACATCAAATGAAATGAAACATACTGATATTATTTTGATGAATGGTATAAAAAAAGTACATGAATATTGTTAAAGAAAGAAAAGTCTTTAGAGAAAGTATTAGAAAATGTTGCAATATAACACTTACGCGCTGTTTTGTGAAGGATATCATGAAAAAGAAAAAAAATATAAAATCAATGACAAGACAAAGCTTAATAATAGCCAAATAAATGTGGACAAGATGGTATAACGTGATGTAATGGAGATGTGTATTTTATTATTTTCTCTTGGTTAATAGTGCATATCAATGTCTTTATGACAAAAATGAACATTATGTTTTCAAATAATCAACATGTTTTGTACAAAGTCTTCATCTACTGCTGGAAAGCACTGAATTTTGGAAATTATTTCCCACAAAATTAGAAGAAAAAATGACTTACGTGATTTAAATATACAATAAATTACTGTATGCATACAAACGCTTCCTATTTGGTTGTGTATAATTTTGGAAAAAAATTCAAACAAAGTTTGAAGAAGATAAAAACTCAAATTATTCTAGGCTGATGAAATTCCAAGGCCAGATATGAATCAAGTTAATTGGATTATATTATAAATTCACATAAAATGAAATGAATGGGACCGATATTATTTTGCTGAATGATATCAAAAAGTACATGAGAATACTGTTACAGAAAGAAAAGTATTTAGAGAAAGTATTAGTTTTGTGAAGGATATAATGAAAAAGAATAAAAATACAAAATCAATAACACGATACCACTAAATAATTTCCAAATAAATGTGAACATGATGACATAATATGTTGTAATGGAGAAATTATATCAACTGTACTTTCAAGTTCTATTATAGACAATAATACCATTAAATTCCTTCTAAATGATTGTCAAGCTATATATAACTAGATGATTATCACTATATCTGTCTCTATGGATTATAACAAATTCGCTCCAATACATTAGGGTGTTCTGATACTTTTATGCATGTATGTATGTAAGGCTGTATGCATTTTCATGAGTTCGTGTGCATACATGTATCCATTAAGCTATTTATTTTAGTATTTTCTCTCAGTTAATTGTGCTTCTCAATGTCTTTATAACAAAATGAACATTATGTTTCTCAAATGAATCAACATGTTTTGCACCAAGGCTTCATATACTGCTAGATAGCACTGAATTTTGGAAATTATTTCCCACAAAATTAGAAGAAAAAAAGACTTCAGAGATTTAAATATAGAATAAATTATTATATGTACACAAAGGCTTCATATTCTGCTGTGTACAGTTTTGGAAAGAAATTCAAACAAAGTCTGGGGGCCCCGAGTGGCTGAGTGGTCTAAAGCGCTCTCCGTTACGGATCACTGCCATCTCACCTCTGTCTGCGTGGGTTCGAGTGTAAGATTCGGCGAATGTGGATATGTGAGAAAGCTTGCCAGTAGCTCGTGGGTCGGTGGTTCTTTCCATGGATTTCCTGGTTTTTTCCTCCACCATTAATACTGGCCGCCATGTATAACCTATCTTGTGCTGAAAAATGGCATTAAGCCCCACAACAACAACAACAACAACATCAAACAAAGTCTGAGCAAGAAGATAAAGACTCAAATTATTCTATGCTGATTACATTCCAAGTACTGATCTGAATGATGTTTATTGGAATATATTACATATTTACATCAAATGAAATGAAACATACTGATATTATATTGATGAATGAGATAAAATAGTAGATGAATATGGTTAAGGAAAGAAAAGTCTTTAGAGAAAGTATTCTAAGATGTTGCAGTATGCCCAGTTTTGTGAAAGATATAATGAAAAGAAGGAAACAAAATCAATAATAAGATACACCTGATTACTATATGAATAAATTGGAACATGACGATATAATGCTTTGTAATAGAGAAATTATATCAACTTTGCTTGTAAGGTCTATCCTATAGAATATTATTAATTTCCTTCCGAGTGCTCCACAAACTAAGTACGGCTATATTGTTTTCACTATATTTGTCTGTATGCGTTACACAAATTTAAACAAAGTTTGAAGAAGATAAAAACTTTGAGTTCTAGGCTGATGAAATTCCAAGGCCAGATTTGAATCAGGTTTATTAGATTATATTACAAATTCACATAAAATGAAATGAATGGTACTGATATTATTATGATGAATAAGATAAAAGAAGTACATGAAAATACTGTTACAGAAAGAAACGTATTTAGAGAAAGTATTAGAAAATGTTGCAATAAAACACTTACCAACTGTATTGTGAAGGATATAATGAAAAAGAATAAAAATACAAAATCAATAACATGATACCACTGAATAATTTCCAAATAAATGTAAACATGATGATATAATATGTTGTAATGGAGAAATTATATCAACTTTACTTGTTAGATCTATTTTAGATGATAATATAAGTAAATTCTATCTGAATGATTGACAAGCTATGTATTGCTATATTGTTTTCACTATTATTGTCTTCATGTATTATATGAAACATGTTCCAACATAATAGGACATTCCGATCATTTTTATGTGCATATGTATATATGGCTGTATGCAGTTTTTTCTGCTTCACAATATCTTGATAATGACAACACACCTTATGTTTTGTAAATGTACTGACATGTTTTGTGCAAAGTCTTCACATACTAATGGACAGTATTCAATTTGTAAATTATTTCCAACAAAATAGAAAAATAAAAATAAGAGCTTGAATCAAAAATTGATTTGCCAAATCTGCACAAAGCCTCTACATTCTGCTGGGTATAATTTTGGAAATAAATGTTTTCAAAAAATCTGAACAAGAGAAAAACTCAAATTATTCTATGCCGATGAGGTTCCATGGCCCAACTCGAATCATGTTTATTGGATTATATTACAAATTAACATCAAATAGAATGAAAGGCACCAACATTGTTTTGCTGGATGATATCAAAAAGTAAAACTGTTATATAAAGAAAAGAGTTTAGAGAAAGTATTCTAAAATGTTGGGGTATGCCCAGTTTTATAAAGGATATAATGAAAAGAAGAAAACAAAATCAATAAGAAACAACTGATTACTATAGGAATAAATTGGAACATGATAATATAATGTTTTGTAATAGAGAAATTATATCAACTTTACTTGTAAGGTCTGTGCTACAGAATATTATCAATTTCCTTCCAAGTGCTCGACAAGCTATGTATGGCTATATTGTTTTCACTATATTTGTCTGTATGTGTTACACAAAACTCATTCCAATATATTAGGTTTTCCAATAATTTTATGCGTGTATATATGTAAGGCTGTATGCGTTTTGATGTGTTTGTCTGCATGCATGTTTCCATTACAATACGTATTTTAGTATGTACTAACGGTTACTAATGCTTCTCAATGTCTTTATGACAAAAATGAACATTATGTTTCTCAAATGAATCAACATGTTTTGCACCAAGGCTTCATATACTGCTGGATAGAACTGAAGTATGAAAATTAATTCACACAAAATTAGAAGAAAAATAGAAGAGAGAGATTTAAATAGACAATAAATTGTTACATGTACACAAAGGCTTCATATTCTACTGTGTACAATTTTAGAAAGAAATTCAAACAAAGTCTGAACAACAAGATAACAACTCAAATTATTCCAGGCTGATGACATTCCAAGGCCAGATATGAATCATGTTTAACAGATCATAGTACAAATTCACATAAAATGAAATGAAAGCTACTGACACTGTTTTGCTGAATGACAGAAAAAAACAGTATGAATATTGCAAGAGAAAGCAGTGTTTAGAGAAATTAGAAAATATTGCGATATAATACTTATGTCCTGTTTTGTCCTATTTTTCATAAATAATTGGGCAAAAAGATTCTGGAAAATCTACAAATCAGAGAAAGCAAATTCTAAATGTTATGTGATATAAGATTTAATCTAAAAATGTACTCACACAGATCAGAAACATATGGAACAATGCTACGTTGTGGATGCACTAACATGTTATGCATGGTACAATATATGTTCTTGGTTGTGCTGATTTGGCTGGAAAGAATGGTCTAGTTCATTCAAATATTGAATTTTATACTTCAGTGTGTTGTCTATCAATAGTTGCAATAATGTTTCATCTGGAACAACGGAATTAAGATGAACAGTATGGTATAAAGTCACTTGAGCATTTGCACCCATGTACATGTTAGCGGGGTTGTTTAAAAACAGTTTAGAAATCATTTTGATTGCCATTTCATAGTGAACTTTCAGAAAGTAAGCAAAAAAGGTTTAAGTGATTAAGCAATTTTACCAACTTGCAATTATAACACTGTAATCTCTTTACTCCTATCAGTTTAAATGAATTAAAATTTATAGTTTCAGCTGTACTCTTGTAAAGTCATTTAGCCAAAATACTGCAGGTATCTCTCTAACCAACATACACATTTTCAAGTATGAGTACAATGGGTATCAATATCATAATTTTTATACACATACAAATGTTTCTAATAAACACATACAATACAGTAGTAATATGATACAACAAAAACATCATTGATACATATTCTAATCTTGATGAATCTGACTTTCTCCAAACTGCCTTAAGAGCTTTCTTGTTGTTCTCGGAATAAATAAGGTGAGAATTACGTATCCTTTTGTTCTTTTTCAAACATTATGTGACTTTCATTTAATATTTTTTTTTATTTTTGTACAAGATTGGAAATAGGTTTACTGTCGATATCACATGTTATGAGTCTATGCTCTTAAAATAAGTAACAGCAAAGAGTGAAAGATAACAAGCTTTGTAAAATTTAACAAATAATTATTTCCCTAGAATACAAAAGTGAAAATGAGAAAAAAGAACTTATGGTATTCTGAATTAAATCCCAAAATAATCCAAGAATTACTGACACAAGTCCCAATAATTTCAAGTCCTGAATAAAACTCAGTACAAGTCCAGAATAAATCCATAAACTGACAGCGATGATGTGACTGTTATAGCTTCTAGTGTGTTGATGTGCCAATAGTCTTTTGTTGAATCACAGAAACATGATTCCAGGTTTGAATACACTATAAATTCCAGTTAATGTCTCTATCCAAGAATTTTATCAGAGCACTTTTGTATTTCCAGAGAAAATAATCATTTGAATTCAATAAATTGAAGAAATAAAATTCATCCCAACTGGACACAACATTGCAGAGATGCTACCAGGATTTTATCATAAGGGGGGGGGTTCTCCCCTTGTCCCAAAAATAAGACAGGAGTAGAACAAAACTGAGGAGATGAGGAAACAACCATACTTCATTACTTACATAACACTTCAAAATCCATCTCTCTTTTTTCCTTATCCACTCTCCAATTCCCCTATTACAATTGAAATCTTTAAAAGATGTTGCCTCTAGTTGTATAAGTATTAATCTGTTCATTGTTTCCCAGCTTTATAGGTTTCATATCTATGTATGAATATTGTTCTGTACTGTGAACACACTTTCACAGCTCACATGGATTTTTCACCAACATAAGCTCTGCCAAAGTCTAACTTTCTTGAATTAGCACTCTACGGACTACTATGCTAGATTCACTATTCTGTAATGGGGGGCCCCGAGTGGCCGAGTGGTCTAAAGCGCTGTCCGTTACGGATCACTGCCATCTCACCTCTGTCTGCGTGGGTTCGAGTCTCGGATTCGGCCAATGTAGATATGCGAGAAAGCTTGCCAGTAGCTTCTCGTGGGTCGGTGGTTCTTTCCGGGGTTTTCCCGGGTTCTTCCTCCACCAATAATACTGGCCGCCATGTATAGCCTATCGTGTGCTGAAAAATGGCGTTAAGCCCTACAACAACAACAACAACAACAACAACTATTCTGTAATGATGTATTAGGATTTTAAGTCCATTAATGCTAAGTGTACTTGTTCAAACAGAGGTATTTTAATCAAATAAATATCTTTACTTTTAATTTCAGTTTTAGATTCTTATTTATTACATTTATCGTAACCTTTATATTAGAGCTATATAGTTTTGTAGCACATGATCCAGCTGGGCTAAATAGTGACTAGAAAAGAAACGAAAAGTGCACTCTACTTTTAAATTGTTTATATTTTAATTTGGCCTGTTTGTCTGCCTTTTCTACATTTAATCTCGGGGGCCCCGAGTGGCCGAGTGGTCTAAAGCGCTGATCGTTACGGATCACTGCCATCTCACCTCTGTCTGCGTGAGTTCGAGTCCAGGCTTGGCTAACGTGGGTACGTGAGAAAGCCTACCAGTAGCTTCTCGTGGGTCGGTGGTTCTTCCCGGGGTTTTCCAGGGTTCTTCCTCCACCATTAATACTGGCCGCCATGTATAGCCTATCTAGTGCTGAAAAATGGCGTTAAACCCTATAACAACAACAACATTTAATCTCAAAATACTGCTGAAATGAATGGTTGACCGTCATGCCATCTGTTTTGGTACATCCTTCATGTATATCAGATTCAAATTTAATGCCCTTTTTTTATTTAAAATCACTCACTGGCATCTCCTTTAATACTTTCCCAGCTCACATAATCTGATATACTTCCTGACTTTAAAAATAAATTGCCTTCATTACTATGATCAGCCAGCATTTGCCGAGCTAAATCATCAACTATAGATTAACAATGCTGGGAATCAGCCATCTTCACTAGCCAAGGTTCTGATGCAAGCCACCGCATCCAATGAAAATTATGTTATTCAAATTTGAACACTGTTCCCACGTGACCGAGACAAGGGGAGCACACAACTTGAATGGACTGACAAATAAGCAATTTTCCAGCGCCGGTCTGTGTTTCCACAAATACCTTTCACTCAAATACACCTGTAATGGCTTCTCTCTGGTACATAGTTATACTTTTGATGTTAAACTTACAAAGTAATAACCTTTGTAGGTCAATTGCCCCCACTGTTTTCGGCCGATGTACAATGTATCATGCTACTGGTTAGTTGGCGTTACATAATAAGGGAGGCAACACATGAAATCCAATAGATGTCGCTAGGACAAAGCACCGATATAGCTGTTTGATCTGCCAAGGTGCAGAGAGAGTTATCGGAACCCTGGCTAGCGAAGATGGAAATCGGCCATTTTGGGGTAGATTGCGGGTCTACCCGTGGATCTTACCACGCTAGAAATTTTGTGTGGTCACACTCCATATAGGATCAGTTGCTCTTTTTTTACCACCTTCAAGTTCACCAGGTTCATATAAACATCTTACAGTCACAATACCTAGTGCTGGTTGTTTTGAGAAGGAGTCATGCCGTTGCATTGGTATATATTTCTTGTGATTGCATTGGTAGGCTTCATAGAAATTACACGAGTAATTTAATTATTTAACGCAGCTATCACACTTGGTAATCTTGCAACCCATTCACGAGATCTCTTGTCTTTCTGAACTATTTCCTTAGCATACTGATATCCAAATAACCGCTTCGCAAGTGTTCGATTAAATCGTTCAACGGTTGCCTGATCGCGATGAATTGCGGTATGTCCTCGTCTGATTTTGACATTATGTTTTTTCATCAAAGATGATACTGCACCAAGAAATTCCTTGCCAGGATCAACCTGTAATAGTTGTGGCCATCGCAAGGGTCCACGTTGATAAATTCGTTCAAAAGCAGATGCAACTTCAGTTGCTGTTTTAGTTGATAGTGGTTCTGCTTCTTTATATCTACTTGTATCGTCAACGACAGTCAACGCCTATTTGTACGTGCGTGATTTACTCTACAAGTACTTTAAGGGTGAATGGCTGAATAAAGTTGTATACTGCGCAAAGTACATATTCATATGCATGACTTGAAATTAATTTGCAGGAGTTCTTGCACATCACTGCTTTCCAAGTGCGTGAATTCGTATAAATTTGCATGAATCACATGACTGCGTACCCTGGGAGTATCACTGCAACATAATACTTGAAAGTGCTAGATGTTAAAGCATGAAAGAGTGTATGTGTGTGATTTGAATTTTTAACACAGCTTTAACAATTTTTCAGTCATATCGCTATGATGTCTGCTGTAGTGATGTCTAGCACTGGGGTATCATGCCATAGGCATGTAGCATGATGTCCCTCCCTGTGACATTATCCTGACCTACCAGGCTGATTTGTCCTAACTCACCAACCTCTTAATGCTGAGCGCCTAGCCTAGTACCCCCATTATATTATAATAAAATTTTTGGTTGAGAACAGCAGCATACGACTAAGTAATTCAGGAAGTATAAATACGCTACAATGAATAAAATAAAAATTCATTACATAACCAAAGTTCTCTAATCTGGATCAGGTCACAATTATGTTTGGAGTTAACTGAATGTCGTGTAATGAGTTTTTTGTAGGAAACATAATTTTGGAACAACATAAATAGCCATAACTGTTCACACACTCATACTGCTAAATTGCCAGTTTCTCAAATATATAATATTTACTTCAGATGAAATAATAATGTTACCTTTAAAAAGAATATGTGTGTATTAGAAAAAAGTGTTGAGACAAAAAATAAGGATGCAAAATTAAGCAATATTTATACACAATTTTATAAAAATGTGATGATTGAAATTTTTATCAAATAACTGCATTACTGCATTACTTACGAAAGATATAAAAATATACATCACCAGCCATTTTGCAATTTATAACTTCTTTCAAGGAGATTGGAGATTTTTATGTACAATAGGGGTGCCCGCATAATTTTTTGGGGGGTTGGGGGGGGGGGGCATGCATATAGGGTCACTATAAAGTTGTATACTGCGCAAAACATTTTTAGAGTGAAATTAATTTGCATGCAGGCATCCATCCTTTCACAATCATCTGATTCTTTCCAAAGTGCGTGAATGAAATCAGTAAAACAATATCATTGTATTTTATTGCATAGATTATTCACAAGCTAAAGCAAGGATGAAAACATCTCTCTCTCTGAGCCAACTTTTTCAGTGTCACTTGCAGATCGTAACAGCCATTGTAAAGTAATTTTTCTTCTATTTCTCACGGCTAAAGCGAAGGCATATGAAAACATCTCTCTCTCTCCAACAGTGTCTTGCAGTGCACATCCGTAAGAAGAACCGGAAGTCCACAGCTAGAACCACTGCCAAACATCCACGCTGGGAGCCAATTCAAGAGTAATTTCCCTTTATTAACAATTGCACAAAGAACAGCAACAACAACAACAACAACAACAACAAAAGAGCTAATAAATGTTACCCCTGTCTCTTCAAGTAAAGTGAAATAACAATATTTCTTTGTAAAGTGATTTTTAACAATATTTCATTGTAAAGTAATTTTTCTTCTATTTCTCACGGCTAAAGCGAAGGCATATGAAAACACCTCTCTCTCTCTCTCTCTCTCTCTCTCTCTCTCATATTTGATATTTCAATGCAACATGACAAAATCATCACATACCTTTCTTACATTTACAGAGAAAATGTGTTTGCAAAATATTAAATCTCAACTTGGAGCTATCATTGTTCATGTTAAATTTTCCATTAGCAAGTAAAAACTTATTTCTACTACTAAATATGATATCAACAGTGACCCATACTCTCTCTCTCTCTCTCTCTCTCTCTCACACACACACACACACACACACATGCCACGCACGCACACACCGAGCAACAGTGAATCTGACAAACCTCTCTCTCTCTCTCTCTCTCTCTCTCTCTCTCTCTCATTTAGATACATCCGCGATAGGAATTAAATAATCACACGAGCTACCGCACCTTACAGAACATATTGTGCCTGCACAAAATTCAGGTGAAATTAAGGGACCTTTTGGAATCCTAGATTAATATGGTTAAACTATGACATCAAACAAACAACTAGTACAATGGACGTAATTATATTTTGTATTGCAGAATTCCTTACACCATCCTCACCTCTAACTAACCCCACTGGTTTCAGAATGTTTAAAATTTTTGATAAGTCTCGCATATAGATCTCAGACGAATTGTCAAGGATAAGATCCCTATAGCCCGTTACAAATTCACGACTGTTTTTTATTTATTTGTTTTTAAATCCTGTACCCATAATATGTGGAATACGAGCATTTACATAAGCGATCATAATATTCTCACTAGGAACCAAAACAATTAAAGGCATTATCTAGCAATAGTCAAAATCATACCCAAGTTAATTCAAATTCTGCGTCCATGATCAATCTAGGAATTTCACTAAGCGCTTTTACTCATGTAGTACCTACTAAAATAGGGTATGCAATAGCGCTCAGATTATTGCATTCGTACTTTAACCCAGCCTCTAGATTCGTGCTTCTCTACAACAAAATAATAAATATAGTCTAGTCTATAAATGTACATAAGTCAAGGAATATCATGAAGTTCTTTTGTTTCAAGTTCCTTCAAAGATATATGGACATGTGCTATGTAGTACCGTATGATTCCTAGCATCCGTATCAACAACTAACTTAAATCTGTGTTTGTATGAGCCTAAGTAAAATGTATTGGGCTTTCTTCACATCAACCTACCGTTTTAATTTTAGAATACTTCCTCAGAACCAACTAGTATATTTCTCTCTGTAAATGCCTGAGAAATATATATTGGGTTTCCTTCACATTTGTAGACGTCAATTTATATGGGCATTCACATCATGAATGACAAAATCCTCGATGGGAACCAAAACAACCTCACATATATTTTATCATACTATAGTTAGGATATTTGAACTTATGTGAGCTGTGTATAAATCAACAAATTTCATCTTGTTCCTTCTTTACATGTTTAATTTACACGAAAGGTTTCTGAACGTATGCTAAATTTTAACATTCGTGCTCAGAACCAATTTATATATCTTGTAAATGACAGAGTCATATATATTTGTTTTCATATACATCTCTACACGTCACATTATCTCCAAGCATATTAGCAGCTCTATTCTTAAATCGTTGCTCACAAGAGCTGTTTTCTATGTAGGGTACCTAACTTTCAAGCGATGCATCTTCGCTCAGAACCACGAACTTCTTACCACTGCCTCTCACAGTTCAAGTTCATGACAAAATAAACATCAGTGTAACTATTTTTTTTTACAATAACCATCGACACTAACCAACAGTAAATTAAAGGAATAGTCTTTATTTTAGACAAAAATCGTATCACGAGCATAAAAAATATAACAATCGACCAAAGTCTGCTCATTACTGCAAGTTCCCTTATACCATCTGTGCCTAGAACCAATACTTCCTGGTGAAAGAAAATTACACAAAAATAGAGTTCCGATACTCATACATCTTTCGGAACAAATGACAAATGAATAAGATCCTTATTGCCGCATATAAATTCAAGTCCTTTTGCCAATTATGTGCCGATAACATGTAGAACAAAGACATTAACTTTATAGATGATAACATCCTCGCTGGGAACCAAAAACAACTTCTTATTTGAAATACTATGCTCTAGGTAACATCTTTAATAGGATATCTGAAATTCTGTGTCCTTTTTAAATCAACAAATTTCATACTGTTCATGTTTTTTCAGGTTTCTTCAGTTACATCAAAGATTTATTCGCCTGAGCTATAAAGTACCGTATCTATTTTAGCATCCGTGCTCAGAACCAATATCTATATTTCTCTTTGTAAATGCCTGAGTCATATGTAGTTGGTTTCTTACACATCTGTACACGTCACATTATATCCATGTATATCACTTAAAATCTCTTCATCTTTAGGTATTGCAGTTTAGCAGATTTATTCTTAAATCGTTGCTCCCGTGAGGTGGTTCCTATATAAGGTACCTACACTCGTTTCTTTCAAGCGATGCATCTTCGCTCAGAACCACGACCTTCTTACCACTGCCTCTCACAGTTCAAGTTCATGACAAAATAGACATGAGCATAACTATTTTTTTACAATAACCATCGACACTAACTCACGGTGAATTAAAGGACTAGTCCTAATTTTAGACAAAAATCGTATCACGAGCATATAAAATGTAACAATCGACCAAACTCTGTTCATTACTTCAAGTTCCCTTATAACATCTGTGCCTAGAACCAATACTTCCTGGTGAAAGAAAATTACACAAAAATAGAGTTCCGATACTCATACATCTTTCGGAACAAATGACAAATGAATAAGATCCTCATTGCCGCATATAAATTCAAGTCCTTTTACCAATTATGTGCCGATAACATGTAGAACAAAAACATTAACTTTATAGATGATAACATCCTCGCTGGGAACCAAAAACAACTTCTTATATGAAATACTATGCTCTAGGTAACATCTTTAATAGGATATCTGAAATTCTGTATCCTGTTTGAATCAACAAATTTCATACTGTTCATGTTTTTTCAGGTTGCTTCAGTTACATCAAAGATTTATTCGCCTGAGCTATAAAGTACCGTATGTATTTTAGCATCCGTGCTCAGAACCAATATCTATATTTCTCTTTGTAAATGCCTGAGTCATATGTAGTTGGTTTCTTACACATCTGTACACGTCACATTATCTCCATGTACATCATTTAACATCTCTTCATCTTTAGGTATTGCAATTTAGCAGCTTTATTCTTAAATCCTTTCTTTCAAGCGATGCATCTTCGCTCAGAACCACGACCTTCTTACCACTGCCTCTCACAGTTCAAGTTCATGACAAAATAAACATCAGTATAACTATTTTTTTTTACAATAACCATCTGATATTAACTAACAGTGAATTAAAGGACTAGTCCTAATTTTAGAAAAAAATCGTATCACGAGCATATAAAATGTAACAATCGACCAAACTCTGTTCATTACTGCAAGTTCCCTTATAACATCTGTGCCTAGAACCAATACTCCCTGGTGAAAGAAAATTACACAGAAATAGAGTTCCGATACTCATACATCTTTCAGAACAAATGACAAATGAATAAGATCCTTATTGTCGCATATAAATTCAAGTGCTTTTGCCACTTATGTGCCGATAACATGTAGAACAAAGACATTAACTTTATAGATGATAACATCCCCGCTGGGAACCAAAACAACTTCTTATATGAAATGCTACGCTCTAGGTAACATCTTTAATAGGATATCTGAAATTCTGTATCCTGTTTGAATCAACAAATTTCATACTGTTCATGTTTTTCAGGTTGCTTCAGTTACATCAAAGAGTTATTCGCCTGAGCTATAAAGTACCGTATCTATTTTAGCATCCGTGCTCGGAACCAATATCTATATTTCTCTTTGTAAATGCCTGAGTCATATGTAGTTGGTTTCTTACACATCTGTACACGTCACATTATCTCCATGTAGATCATTTAACATCTCTTCATCTTTAGGTATTGCAATTTAGCAGCTTTATTCTTAAATCGTTTCTTTCAAGCGATGCATCTTCGCTCAGAACCACGACCTTCTTAACACTATCTCTCACAGTTCAAGTTCATGACAAAATAGACATGAGCATAACTATTTTTTTACAATAACCATCGACACTAACCAACAGTAAATTAAAGGACTAGTTCTTATTTTAGACAAAAATCGTATCACGAGCATATAAAATGTAACAATCGACCAAACTCTGTTCATTACTGCAAGTTCCCTTATAACATCTGTGCCTAGAACCAATACTTCCTGGTGAAAGAACATTACACAAAAATAGAGTTCCGATACTCATACATCTTTCGGAACAAATGACAAATGAATAAGATCCTTATTGCCGCATATAAATTCAAGTCCTTTTGCCAATTATGTGCCGATAACATGTAGAACAAAAACATTAACTTTATAGATGATAACATCCTCGCTGGGAACCAAACACAACTTCTTATTTGAAATACTATGCTCTAGGTAACATCTTTAATAGGATATCTGAAATTCTGTGTCCTTTTTAAATCAACAAATTTCATACTGTTCATGTTTTTCAGGTTGCTTCAGTTACATCAAAGATTTATTCGCCTGAGCTATAAAGTACCGTATGTATTTTAGCATCCGTGCTCAGAACCAATATCTATATTTCTCTTTGTAAATGCCTGAGTCATATGTAGTTGGTTTCTTACACATCTGTACACGTCACATTATATCCATGTATATCATTTGAAATCTCTTCATCTTTAGGTATTGCAATTTAGCAGCTTTATTCTTAAATCATTTCTTTCAAGCGATGCATCTTCTCTCAGAACCACGACCTTCTTAACACTATCTCTCACAGTTTAAGTTCATGACAAAATAGACATAGCATAACTATTTTTTTACAATGACCATCGACACTAACCAACAGTAAATTAAAGGACTAGTTCTTATTTTAGACAAAAATCGTATCACGAGCATATAAAATGGAACAATTGACCAAGCTCTGTTCATTACTGCAAGTTCCCTTATAACATCTGTGCCTAGAACCAATACTTCCTGGTGAAAGACCATTACACAAAAATAGAGTTCCAATACTCATACATCTTTCAGAACAAATGACAAATGAATAAGATCCTTATTGCCGCATATAAATTCAGGTCCTTTTGCCAATTATGTGCCGATAACATGTAGAACAAAAACATTAACTTTATAGATGATAACATCCTCGCTGGGAAACAAACACAACTTCTTATTTGAAATACTATGCTCTAGGTAACATCTTTAATAGGATATCTGATATTCTGTGTCCTATTTAAATCAACAAATTTCATACTCTTCATGTTTTTTCAGGTTGCTTCAGGAACATCAAAGAGTTATTCGCCTGAGCTATAAAGTACCGTATCTATTTTAGCATCCGTGCTCAGAACCAATATCTATATTTCTCTTTGTAAATGCCTGAGTCATATGTAGTTGGTTTCTTACACATCTGTACACGTCACATTATATCCATGTATATCATTTGACATCTCTTCATCTTTAGGTATTGCAGTTTCGCAGCTTTATTCTTCAATCGTTTCTTTCAAGCGATGCATCTTCGCTCAGAACCACGACCTTCTTAACACTGCCTCTCACAGTTCAAGTTCATGACAAAATAAACATCAGTATAACTATTTTTTTTTAACAATAACCATCTGATACTAACTAACAGTGAATTAAAGGACTAGTCCTAATTTTAGACAAAAATCGTATCACGAGCATATAAAATGTAACAATCGACCAAAGTCTGCTCATTACTGCAAGTTCCCTTATACCATCTGTACCTAGAACCAATACTTCCTGGTGAAAGAAAATTACACAAAAATAGAGTTCCAATACTCATACATCTCTCGGAACAAATGACAAATGAATAAGATCCTTATTGTCGCATATAAATTCAAGTCCTTTTGCCAATTATGTGCCGATAACATGTAGAACAAAGACATTAACTTTATAGATGATAACATCCTCGCTGGAACCCAAAAACAACTTCTTATATGAAATAATATGCTCTAGGTAACATCTTTAATAGGATATCTGAAATTCTGTATCCTGTTTAAATCAACAAATTTCATACTCTTCATGTTTCTTCAGGTTCCTTCAGTTACATCAAAGATTTATTAGCCTGAGCTATAAAGTACCGTATGTATTTTAGCATCCATGCTCAGAACCAATATCTATATTTCTCTTTGTAAATGCCTGAGCCATATGTAGTTGGTTTCTTATACATCTGTACACGTCACATTATCTCCATGTACATCATTTAACATCTCTTCATCTTTAGGTATTGCAATTTAGCAGCTTTATTCTTAAATCGTTTCTTTCAAGCGATGCATTTTCTCTCAGAACCACGACCTTCTTACCACTGCCTCTCACAGTTCAAGTTCATGACAAAATAAACATCAGTATAACTATTTTTTTTTTACAATAACCATCTGATATTAACTAACAGTGAATTAAAGAACTAGTCCTAATTTTAGACAAAAATCGTATCACTAGCATAAAAAATATAACAATCGACCAAAGTCTGCATATTACTTCCCCTTTGACATCTGTTCCTAGAACCAATATTTCCTAGTGAAAGAAAATTACACAAAAATAGACTTCCGATACTCATACATCTTTCAGAACAAATGACAAATGAATAAGATCCTTATTGCCGCATATAAATTCAAGTCCTTTTGCCAATTATGTGCCGATAACATGTAGAACAAAGACATTAACTATATAGATGATAACATCCTCGCTGGGATGCAAAAACAACTTCTTATTTGAAATACTATGCTCTAGGTAACATCTTTAATAGGATATCTGAAATTCTGTGTCCTATTTAAATCAACAAATTTCATCCTGTTCATGTTTTTTCAGGTTGCTTCAGTTACATCAAAGATTTATTCGCCTGAGCTATAAAGTACCGTATGTATTTTAGCATCCGTGTTCAGAACCAATATCTATATTTCTCTTTGTAAATGCCTGAGTCATATGTAGTTAGTTTCTTACACATCTGTACAAGTCACATTATCTACATGTATATCATTTAAAATCTCTTTCTCTTTAGGTATTGCAGTTTAGCAGATTTATTCTTAAATCGTTTCTTTCAAGCGATGCATCTTCGCTCAGAACCACGACCTTCTTACCACTGCCTCTCACAATTCAAGTTCATGACAAAATAAACATCAGTGTAAATATTTTTTTTTACAATAACCATCTGATACTAACTAACAGTGAATTAAAGAACTAGTCCTAATTTTAGACAAGAATCGTATCACGAGAATAAAAAATATAACAATCGACCAAAGTCTCCATATTACTTCCCCTATGACATCTGTTCCTAGAACCAATATTTCCTAGTGAAAGAAAATTACACAAAAATAGACTTCCGATACTCATACATCTTTCAGAACAAATGACAAATGAATAAGATCCCTATTGTCGCATATAAATTCAAGTGCTTTTGCCAATTATGTGCCGATAACATGTAGAACAAAGACATTAACTTTATAGATGCTAACATCCCTGCTGAGAACCAAAACAACTTCTTATATGAAATGCTACGCTCTAGGTAACATCTTTAATAGGATATCTGAAATTCTGTGTCCTATTTAAATCAACAAATTTCATACTGTTCATGTTTTTTCAGGTTGCTTCAGTTACATCAAAGAGTTATTCGCCTGAGCTATAAAGTACCGTATGTATTTTAGCATCCGTGCTCAGAACCAATATCTATATTTCTCTTTGTAAATGCCTGAGTCATATGTAGTTGGTTTCTTACACATCTGTACACGTAACATTATCTCCATGTATATCATTTGAAATCTCTTCATCTTTAGGTATTGCAATTTAGCAGCTTTATTCTTCAATCGTTTCTTTCAAGCGATGCATCTTCGCTGAGAACCACGACCTTCTTAACACTATCTCTCACAGTTTAAGTTCATGAGAAAAGAGACATGAGCGTAACTATTTTTTTACAATAACCATCGACACTACCCAACAGTAAATTAAAAGACTAGTTCTTATTTTAGACAAAAATCGTATCACGAGCATATAAAATGTAACAATTGACAAAACTCTGTTCATTACTGCAAGTTCCCTTATAACATCTGTACCTAGAACCAATACTTCCTGGTGAAAGAACATTACACAAAAATAGACTTCCGATACTCATACATCTTTCAGAACAAATGACAAATGAATAAGATCCTTATTGCCGCATATAAATTCAAGTCCTTTTGCCAATTATGTGCCGATAACATGTAGAACAAAGACATTAACTTTATAGATGATAACATCCTCGCTGGGAACCAAAAATAACTTCTTATTTGAAATACTATGCTCTAGGTAACATCTTTAATAGGATATCTGAAATTCTGTGTCCTATTTAAATCAACAAATTTCATACTGTTCATGTTTTTTCAGGTTGCTTCAGTTACATCAAAGATTTATTCGCCTGTGCTATAAAGTACCGTATGTATTTTAGCATCCGTGCTCGGAACCAATATCTATATTTCTCTTTGTAAATGCCTGAGTCATATGCAGTTGGTTTCTTACACATCTGTACACGTCACATTATATCCATGTATATCATTTGAAATCTCTTCATCTTTAGGTATTGCAATTTAGCAGCTTTATTCTTAAATCATTTCTTTCAAGCGATGCATCTTCTCTCAGAACCACGACCTTCTTAACACTATCTCTCACAGTTTAAGTTCATGACAAAATAGACATAGCATAACTATTTTTTTACAATGACCATCGACACTAACCAACAGTAAATTAAAGGACTAGTTCTTATTTTAGACAAAAATCGTATCACGAGCATATAAAATGTAACAATTGACCAAACTCTGTTCATTACTGCAAGTTCCCTTATAACATCTGTGCCTAGAACCAATACTTCCTGGTGAAAGACCATTACACAAAAATAGAGTTCCAATACTCATACATCTTTCAGAACAAATGACAAATGAATAAGATCCTTATTGCCGCATATAAATTCAGGTCCTTTTGCCAATTATGTGCCGATAACATGTAGAACAAAAACATTAACTTTATAGATGATAACATCCTCGCTGGGAAACAAACACAACTTCTTATTTGAAATACTATGCTCTAGGTAACATCTTTAATAGGATATCTGATATTCTGTGTCCTATTTAAATCAACAAATTTCATACTCTTCATGTTTTTTCAGGTTGCTTCAGGAACATCAAAGAGTTATTCGCCTGAGCTATAAAGTACCGTATCTATTTTAGCATCCGTGCTCAGAACCAATATCTATATTTCTCTTTGTAAATGCCTGAGTCATATGTAGTTGGTTTCTTACACATCTGTACACGTCACATTATATCCATGTATATCATTTGACATCTCTTCATCTTTAGGTATTGCAGTTTCGCAGCTTTATTCTTCAATCGTTTCTTTCAAGCGATGCATCTTCGCTCAGAACCACGACCTTCTTAACACTGCCTCTCACAGTTCAAGTTCATGACAAAATAAACATCAGTATAACTATTTTTTTTTAACAATAACCATCTGATACTAACTAACAGTGAATTAAAGGACTAGTCCTAATTTTAGACAAAAATCGTATCACGAGCATAAAAAATATAACAATCGACCAAAGTCTGCATATCACTTCCCCTATCACATCTGTTCCTAGAACCAATATTTCCTAGTGAAAGAAAATTACACAAAAATAGACTTCCGATACTCATACATCTTTCAGAACAAATGACAAATGAATAAGATCCTTATTGTCGCATATAAATTCAAGTGCTTTTGCCAATTATGTGCCGATAACATGTAGAACAAAGACATTAACTTTATAGATGATAACATCCCTGCTGGGAACCAAAACAACGTCTTATATGAAATGCTACGCTCTAGGTAACATCTTTAATAGGATATCTGAAATTCTGTATCCTGTTTAAATCAACAAATTTCATACTCTTGATGTTTTTCAGGTTGCTTCAGTTACATCAAAGAGTTATTCGCCTGAGCTATAAAGTACCGTATCTATTTTAGCATCCGTGCTCAGAACCAATATCTATATTTCTCTTTGTAAATGCCTGAGTCATATGTAGTTGGTTTCTTACACATCTGTACACGTCACATTATCTCCATGTATATCATTTGACATTTCTTCATCTTTAGGTATTGCAATTTAGCAGCTTTATTCTTAAATCGTTTCTTTCAAGCGATGCATCTTCGCTCAGAACCACGACCTTCTTAACACTATCTCTCACAGTTCAAGTTCATGAGAAAAGAGACATGAGCATAACTTTTTTTTTACAATAACCATCCACACTACCCAACAGTAAATTAAAACACTAGTTCTTTATTTAGGCAAAAATCGTATCACGAGCATATAAAATGTAACAATCGACCAAACTCTGTTCATTACTGCAAGTTCCCTTATAACATCTGTACCAAGAACCAATACGTCCTGGTGAAAGAACATTACACAAAAATAGACTTCCGATACTCATACATCTTTCAGAACAAATGACAAATGAATAAGATCCTTATTGTCGCATATAAATTCAAGTCCTTTTGCCAATTATGTGCCGATAACATGTAGAACAAAAACATTAACTTTATAGATGATAACATCCTCGCTGGGATGCAAAAACAACTTCTTATTTGAAATACTATGCTCTAGGTAACATCTTTAATAGGATATCTGATATTCTGTGTCCTATTTAAATTAACAAATATCATACTGTTCATGTTTCTTCAGGTTGCTTCAGTTACATCAAAGATTTATTAGCCTGAGCTATAAAGTACCGTATCTATTTTAGCATCCGTGCTCAGAACCAATATCTATATTTCTCTTTGTAAATGCCTGAGTCATATGTAGTTGGTTTCTTACACATCTGTACACGTCACATTATCTCCATGTATATCATTTAACATCTCTTCATCTTTAGGTATTGCAATTTAGCAGCTGTATTCTTAAATCGTTTCTTTCAAGCGATGCATCTTCGCTCAGAACCACGACCTTCTTACCACTGCCTCTCACAATTCAAGTTCATGACAAAATAAACATCAGTGTAACTATTTGTTTTTTACAATAACCATCTGATATTAACTAACAGTGAATTAAAGGACTAGTCCTAATTGTAGACAAAAATCGTATCACGAGCATAAAAAATATAACAATCGACCAAAGTCTGCATATTACTTCCCCTATGACATCTGTTCCTAGAACCAATATTTCCTAATGAAAGAAAATTACACAAAATTAGACTTCCGATACTCATACATCTTTCAGAACAAATGACAAATGAGTAAGATCCTTATTGCCGCATATAAATTCAAGTCCTTTTGCCAATTATGTGCCGATAACATGTAGAACAAAGACATTAACTTTATAGATGATAACATGTCTGCTGGGAACCAAAACAACTTCTTATATGAAATGCTACGCTCTAGGTAACATCTTTAATAGGATATCTGAAATTCTGTATCCTGTTTAAATCAACAAATTTCATACTGTTCATGTTTTTTCAGGTTGCTTCAGTTACATCAAAGAGTTATTCGCCTGAGCTATAAAGTACCGTATGTATTTTAGCATCCGTGCTCAGAACCAATATCTATATTTCTCTTTGTAAATGCCTGAGTCATATGTAGTTGGTTTCTTACACATCTGTACACGTAACATTATCTCCATGTATATCATTTGAAATCTCTTCATCTTTAGGTATTGCAATTTAGCAGCTTTATTCTTAAATCGTTTCTTTCAAGCGATGCATCTTCGCTGAGAACCACGACCTTCTTAACACTATCTCTCACAGTTTAAGTTCATGACAAAAGAGACATGAGCGTAACTATTTTTTTACAATAACCATCCACACTACCCAACAGTAAATTAAAAGACTAGTTCTTATTTTAGACAAAAATCGTATCACGAGCATATAAAATGTAACAATTGACAAAACTCTGTTCATTACTGCAAGTTCCCTTATAACATCTGTACCTAGAACCAATACTTCCTGGTGAAAGAACATTACACAAAAATAGACTTCCGATACTCATACATCTTTCGGAACAAATGACAAATGAATAAGATCCTTTTTGTCGCATATAAATTCAGGTCCTTTTGCCAATTATGTGCCGATAACATGTAGAACAAAGACATTAACTTCATAGATGATAACATTACTGCTGAGAACCAAAACAGCTTCTTATATGAAATGCTACGCTCTAGGTAACATCTTTAATAGGATATCTGAAATTCTGTATCCTGTTTAAATCAACAAATTTCATACTCTTCATGTTTTTCAGGTTGCTTCAGTTACATCAAAGAGTTAATCGCCTGAGCTATAAAGTACCGTATGTATTTTAGCATCCATGCTCAGAACCAATATCTATATTTCTCTTTGTAAATGCCTGAGTCATATGTAGTTGGTTTCTTACATATCTGTACAAGTCACATTATCTCCCTGTATATCATTTAACATCCCTTCATCTTTAGGTATTGCAATTTAGCAGCTTTATTCTTAAATTGTTTCTTTCAAGCGATGCATCTTCGCTCAAAACCACGACCTTCTTACCACTTCCTCACACAATTCAAGTTCATGACAAAATAAACATCAGTATAACTATTTTTTTTACAATAAGCATCTGATACTAACTAACAGTGAATTAAAGGACTAGTCCTAATTTTAGACAAAAATCGTATCACGAGCATATAAAATGTAACAATCGACCAAAGTCTGCTCATTACTGCAAGTTCCCTTATAACATCTGTTCCTAGAACCAATACTTCCTGGTGAAAGAAAATTACACAAAAATAGACTTCCGATACTCATACATCTTTCAGAACAAATGACAAATGAATAAGATCCTTATTGTCGCATATAAATTCAAGATCTTTTGCCAATTATGTGCCGATAACATGTAGAACAAAGACATTAACTTTATAGATGATAACATCCCTGCTGAGAACCAAAACAGCTTCTTATATGAAATGCTACGCTCTAGGAAACATCTTTAATAGGATATCTGAAATTCTGTATCCTGTTTAAATCAACAAATTTCATACTCTTGATGTTTTTCAGGTTGCTTCAGTTACATCAAAGAGTTATTAGCCTGAGCTATAAAGTACCGTATCTATTTTAGCATCTGTGATCAGAACCAATATCTATATTTCTCTTTGTAAAGGCCTGACTCATATGTAGTTGGTTTCTTACACATCTGTACACGTAACATTATCTCCATGTATATCATTTAACATCCCTTCATCTTTAGGTATTGCAATTTAGCAGCTTTATTCTTAAATCGTTTCTTTCAAGCGATGCATTTTCGCTCAGAACCACGACCTTCTTACCACTGCCTCTCACAGTTCAAGTTCATGACAAAATAAACATCAGTATAACTATTTTTTTTTTACAATAACCATCTGATATTAACTGACAGTGAATTAAAGAACTAGTCCTAATTTTAGACAAAAATCGTATCACTAGCATAAAAAATATAACAATCGACCAAAGTCTGCATATTACTTCCCCTTTGACATCTGTTCCTAGAACCAATATTTCCTAGTGAAAGAAAATTACACAAAAATAGACTTCCGATACTCATACATCTTTCAGAACAAATGACAAATGAATAAGATCCTTATTGCCGCATATAAATTCAAGTCCTTTTGCCAATTATGTGCCGATAACATGTAGAACAAAGACATTAACTATATAGATGATAACATCCTCGCTGGGATGCAAAAACAACTTCTTATTTGAAATACTATGCTCTAGGTAACATCTTTAATAGGATATCTGAAATTCTGTGTCCTATTTAAATCAACAAATTTCATCCTGTTCATGTTTTTTCAGGTTGCTTCAGTTACATCAAAGATTTATTCGCCTGAGCTATAAAGTACCGTATGTATTTTAGCATCCGTGTTCAGAACCAATATCTATATTTCTCTTTGTAAATGCCTGAGTCATATGTAGTTAGTTTCTTACACATCTGTACAAGTCACATTATCTACATGTATATCATTTAAAATCTCTTTCTCTTTAGGTATTGCAGTTTAGCAGATTTATTCTTAAATCGTTTCTTTCAAGCGATGCATCTTCGCTCAGAACCACGACCTTCTTACCACTGCCTCTCACAATTCAAGTTCATGACAAAATAAACATCAGTGTAAATATTTTTTTTTACAATAACCATCTGATACTAACTAACAGTGAATTAAAGAACTAGTCCTAATTTTAGACAAGAATCGTATCACGAGAATAAAAAATATAACAATCGACCAAAGTCTCCATATTACTTCCCCTTTGACATCTGTTCCTAGAACCAATATTTCCTAGTGAAAGAAAATTACACAAAAATAGACTTCCGATAC